>APFE031620257.1:120344-131382 GCA_000404065.3 Pinus taeda
GCATTACTTTAATCAAAAATCCAAATCTGATGCAAAGACTAGCCAAAACTATTCCACAGTCAATAACAAATCTCTTCGAACTTCTCCAAAAATTATGACAATAAGAAAATCATGGGTATATGGGCATGAACTTCTCCAAGTCATATTGAAATATATATATGCTAACAACAGTGTTGAAAAAAACCATGGACGCCAACGACCATTCGCATCACTTTTCTCAGGCTGCCTAGTGGCTGCTAGCCCAATGCATACACAGTGAATTTTATGTATTCACACAAAATTCACCAAACGCAGGAGTTACCAACAAAATATAGAATGCAATGCTTCCACAAATCTGCGTACATAACTCAATATGGGGTACAAGTGAACAACTTTGCTGAAACAAGAAAGGAACTGACACGCATGCTAGGAGCCAATGCAATGAAAGAGTTGCTGGGAAGTCTGTATTCTCTATCACAATGGGTGCCAATGACTTCATAAACAACTACTTGGTCCCAATTGCATCAACTATTCAACAGGTATTTGTCACCCCAGACTCATTTATAGACCAAGTGATGACCACTTACAGGGCTCAACTGATGAGATTATACGAAATGGATGCACGGAAAATCCTTGTGGAAAATGTGGGACCCATTGGTTGCATACCATATGAACGCCCCTTGAATCGGGTAGACGAAAATCAATGCGCAGCATTTCCAAACGAACTGGCTTTAAAGTTCAACAAGCGTTTGAGGCTGTTGATTATGGAACTCAATGCAAATTGCAAAGGAGCCACCTTCGTTTATGCCAACTGTTGTTGGAAGAGACCATTGCTTCATTTTCTGCTTTGTTTTGTTCTTGGATTTCTGATCGGATTCACCCCCTTAGTCACCAGTTAGGTTGGCTTGATTGGTTTTGTAGTCATATATATACAAGAGACCAAGTCTATTCAACCGTAATATGATGCGAACCAGTCATTCAATTAGACAAGAGAGACACTTACAACAACCTGTATATGTTACAGGTGGTAGGCCGAGACTTTTCACAAGCTCACGGGTCAAGGTAAGAACAAGACTGAGGCCGTAGACGAATGAATCAATTCTTCAGGATTAAAAGGAAGACGAATAGCCAAATCGACTAGAATGGCCGCGAAACTTATGCCCTAGTCATTCAATAGGCTTCATATTATAGTCAAACGTTTTTATGATCCTTACATCGTGTCTGTCACAGAAACTTGCTTACCTGGGTCGAGACTTAGCGGATATGGAATTGGCGCAAATTGTTTTATGACATTGAAATCCTTTTGCTCAGGTGATAGTTCAGCGTCATAGAATAGCCACCAATGATAGTTCAGCGTCAGAGAATACCCCGAGTTGCCTCCAGAGTGGCTCGAACCGCAGACGAACGAATTTGCCTCAGAGATACCCGAGTTACCTCTGAAATAGCCGAAATTTGCCTCGGAAAAGTCCCGCATTGCCTCAAAAGACCAAGTTTGCCTCATAGGTTCTTAAGTTGCCTCAGAAGTAGCTCGAATTTGCCTCAGAGAAGGGGCCAAGTTCTGCTTCAGGGAGATCGACGTGCCCACTGCAAATGCTAGAGATATCACAGGGAAAACCGTTTTTCACAAAGAATAATGCACTGAAAACTACCTTGGATTTGTCTTCAACGAATTTGAGTTCTTTCCCTCATTTGTCGAGTCTGCCTACATGGGAAATTTAGCTGTATTTTCTTCAAAATTCGAATAAACTATGAGCAGATTCTTAGTTATCCTGCTCACTGCTTCCAATTTAGGTAAATTACAGTAGTAGGTCACAAAGCAGGATCTTCTGCACAGTCGCTGAAAATTGATTCACCATAACTATGTGATAACCTAGACATCTGCAGGATGTAGTACTTTGAAAATAAAACCACTGATGCACTGTTTCAAACATAAAAACATTGCCAATGGGGTTGTCGTTCAGTGGCGAAGAATGGTCGTATTCCAAGCCAACCACCAAGTTTCAATTCCACTGGAGGCACAAATCAGTGATTGGGAGAAGGGGCAGGTCTGGGTTGATTTTTACATAAGAGTAACCCTGTCGCTGTCGTCGCAGCTTATCCTAAGGAAAGTGCTTGATAGTAATTTGTGTGGTGCTGGAGCATGAATATTATTGTAGAACCGTCATTGGATACCATGAAAAACAGAACCCACAATCATGCACATGAGGCAGCACAATCACCGCTTCAACGCTAAAAAATAGTCTCATTCAAACGCAGCGTTCTCCTTCAGGCGTTAACCAAACAGTTGCGTTCATGTCATAAGCAATCACCGCTTCAACGCAGCGTTCTCCTTCAGGCGTTAACCAAACAAATGCATTCAGGCGTTAACCAATGGATGCATTATGGCAGAGGCAGCAGATTATGAGACAGAGAGCGTTATGAGACAGTGTTGGTCACGCAGACAGAACCATATATAGAGACCACAAAAACAAGTGGCTCAAATTGGAGCAGGACCAGCGATCGCCTGCTCTGATACCATGTCAAACACACATGGTGAGCGAGAACAAATAGTAAAGATAAAACATGCAATACAATTTTATTCACAATTGATATACATTTATAGTACAATATGGTGACCGTTGGGATTGTTTGGTCAATTTAGTGATGTATAAATTGCAACTTTTAAATGTCAACCCGGGGCTCATAAGCTGATGAAGTGAGGTGTACTGTATGTACTTAGGCAACTATTTCTTAAGATTTTGTCGTTTTTAACTTTTTAGGTTTGTTTTCAAGTATATCTCTCCTAATGTGATGTGATGGAAATGAAATAAAGTGAGTGAAGTGTGTGAGATTGTGATGTGCTTTTTACAATTTAAAAGTATTCTGCAAGAAAACTTGAAATGAATCAACTCTTAAAGGAAAGTAAAGGCATCAAATAAAAGACTAATGACATTGGTCCAGTATCTCTGCTGCTGCAAGGAAATGAAAATGAAATCTATGTCAAATAACAACTAAGCAATGTGAAACTAAAGTAAATCTAGAAAGACTAGTCACAAATACTTTAACTTCTTCTTAACCTCTACCTTTTAACTGAATATGTCATGTGATAAACAATTAAAAACAAGTCAAGCAATTGTGAGTTCTTGAATAAATAAACCAAGCTGTGCTTAAATGATATTTTGGTCCTCAATAAAGATATTAAATTATGAAGAAGGAACCATCAATAGATAAACAACTTGATGTCTAAAAACAGAAAGCAAATATGCAAATTAACTAAGTGATAGTAAAGAAATAAAGGCTGCAAAAGAAAGAAGGTCAGGAACATAGAGAAGATGATCACAAGTGTCACTAGTTATGAAAAAGAAAAGCATAAAACTGTCCCGAGCACGCGTAAGAAACCTGCATAACACACTGATCAGTCATGAAAAAGAGCAGAAATGTAAACAAGCAGAATTTGAAATGTATGTACAGCTATCAAAACATGGCAATCAAAGACATTATATACATGAAATAAGAAAACGAAATGCAGGAAATTAAAAGTACTGTACAGGCCTTTAGTAAACAGGGGCCCTCTGCCTACTCCAGCCGTTTCAAAGATCAATCACATGCGTAAATGGGATAATAGTCTTCTCATATATTATGCATGAAAATAGAAAATACAGTGGGAGTTCAAAAGTACCTAACAACAGCTAACAACTAACTTGTCCAGCGTTCAAAGACGCTTTATTTATAACTGAAGAAGGCGAACTAAGTTAACGAAATCTAAGTAATTTGAACAGCTAAATAAAAACACGTAGTCTTGCTACGTCCTTGGATTTAGGCAACGGTCATTGTGGGCATTCAATCCGCTGTTGGATTATGTTTCCCACTACCTTCATAACTGAGGACGATGCCACCTGTTCTTCACATGCTCTAAGACAGAACACGTAGATCCGTGCCATCGCCAATGACCTCTGTTTGACCGAAGTTGCCTCCTCGTTGACCATGGGCTTGGATGACTGGTTTGGATGATCTGGAGGGGCACACACCATGTCCTTGGTTCCACGAACTTGCCCATGTGGCTCTTCTTCTCGGAGGACACCTGGAACATAACATTTAATAAAACAGCTGCAGAATCCGGGGTTGGCTGCGGAAACAGGGATCAGCTGCGGAAAACCCTGTGTAAACCTTGTGTGAGCTGCGGAAACGCAGCACCTTGAACCAAAATTCTAAACCAAACACAGTCATTAGCATAATTAGAAAATCATGTAAAAAGTCCTAAAATACAACGATTTGAGCAAATTTATGGAGGGAATGAGTGCCAAAATAAGGAAATGAATAGGAAAAAGAGGTCGGGAGGATGTGTAAAGAAGTGTAGGTTTGAGGCTCAACATACCCCCACTGTGAAGGTGTTGCATGTCCTCATGCAACCAAAACTTTGTCATTTTTTTTAATCCATGTGCTCAGATGCTTCTGGCAAAACATCTAGCCTTCTTCTCTTTCTCCTTGTTGCCAAAATTGTTCTTGTTTTCTTAATTAAACACCTGAACCTCAAATTGATCAATGCCCTACTGAGTTTCTTACATTTCCCTTTCAATTTTCTGTTCTTCTTCTGCCAGAGTCCTAAGTGAAGCATTGTATTGTCATGGACCATTTTGTCCACTTTGCTTTGTTCTTTCAATCCTTCATTTTCTTGTTTAATATGGCAGTTCAGGACTTCTAGTTCAAAAACCTCATGTTTTAAAGATTTGACCTGTTCATCAAGAGGCACTATAGTGCTTGGACCTGCAACTGATTGCTCCAAGGCCTCCAAATAATCATATACTTCTTGTTGGTCAGGATCAATCTCAGGTGTTCTTCTTGGGCTATGTTCAAAATTAATTTCTGATTGAAAGGGACTCTCCTCACGTGGAGGAGTGGACTCAAGGTCAGGCTGAGATGGAGCCTTTTCAGGTGTATCTTCTCCCAAATCAATGAAATGTGACTTTTTTCTTTAGTCACACTCATTTTTCCCTTCAGTCTACTGCTTCTCCTCACTTGTACACTAGTGCTCTTTTGCTCGGCACTCTGCTTTTCTTTTTTTTTCCTCTTTGAGAGGGCAGTGGCTTAAAGTTGTGCTAATCTATCAGCCAAGGTTTGGGAGTCTTCTTCTACTGAAGGTTCAGGTGATGGAGATGATTCATGAACAATTGTCTTCCCTTTATCCTTTTTCTGTTTCTTTCCTTCTTGGGTAGTTTCCTGAGTTTGCACAATAGGAGGGTCCTGGGCAGCAACATCTCTCTTCGTTCTCCTACTTCCTTTTGGAATTTTAGGAGAACTGCTAGCGGAAGCTTCAATCACTTCTTGGAAATGATTCTTGATCAAAAACTTTTCCCACGTATCCTTGTGATTTTTCAGTTGATCCTCTATGAGAATTCTAATGAGGCCGTGATGATATAAGTGGGGTTCAATATGGCCTACATTCTTTTGGACAGTGGAACTCATTTTCTTTAGGCTTCTTAGCAGGAAGTAGGGTAGATTGATGGCATGGCCTTCCATGAAATTAATCATAATCCTTGCATGGTACATATACATGGTACCAAAGCGGCCCTCACATGTAATAAACTTTTGAAAAAGTAATAGCAATGCAGTCCATTCTTCGTTAATTACATGTACAGGAATCCCTTTAGTAAATATTGAAGTGTCCATACCTGGGTTCTTGAGCATATCCTTCCATGCCTGATCTTCCACTCCTCTGTTTTTTAAACCATTTGTCTCCCACCTGAGGTAGACTGGTTGATGTGGCTATTGTATTCTCTGTTATTGTAAATTTCAGGTCCCCTACTTCCACGGTATTTCCATTGAAGGACCGAGAAAATGCCTTCGTTACCTCTTTATCATATCCTCTGAATTTTTCAATGAACTTTAACCATTTTTCTTTTTTCAGTGCTTCCTTCATCTGAGGATTTCCTTCTAAATATTGCGGACCTTCGGGTTCAGCTCTATGCAGCTTTCCCATCTTCGGCTCTCAATCTTGGGCTGAAGTTTTGACTGTATATGATTGCTCAGGGAGGATGCTTCATGGGAAAACGGATGAATTACGGCTGTAAGTGGAATAGCCGCAATGAAAAGCATTTTACAGACTGTAAGTGGGGTTTGGAACAGAGCTGTGGAGTTTACAGCGGAAATGGGAGTGAAAATAGTGTGCGTATGAAGGAGTAGAACACAAGAATGAATTCAAATGCATGCGGAAATGGAGTGATAAGGGTATGGCATAACGGCCAAATCCTTTAGAGTCGAGTGGCTTTGCACACGTATCATTATTGGTTGCGGAAATCATGTAGTGAAGAGACGTAGTGTAATAGGTCACTTCTTTGTACGGTCAATAAATGAAACCACAGTCCCATTTTGAGTTTAATTTAAGAGCGATCATGGGACCGTTAGAAGGGTATGAGGTGGATGAAGGATTATTGTGGAGGAGAAGTGGGATGATTTTTGCTTAATCATTTCATTTAGTGGCTCTTCCACGATTTAATAACTATGCATAAAATGACATTAAATTGTTGTTTGGAAAATATTTTGATCATACCTTTATGAGTTTTTCCATTTGTTGATTAGGGTTGCTGATCCATTATTGCTTTTTGATCTTGCAAGTGCCTCATATCCTTGTTGCATTTGGTGATGATGATGTGAATCCTTTGACTGATATTTTCCTTTGAAAACAGAGTGCTGCTAGCTGTAGAGACAGAGTGATTTCTAGCTGCGGAAACTGGTGCGAGCTGCGGAAATAGTTTCCAGCTGCAGAAACTAAGACATCTCCCTTTTAACTGCACAAATTTAGTTAGGAAAAGACTAAATGAATGGAAATAATCCTAAAAAGGATTTTTATTGATGATATGAAATGGAGTGGATGGAATGAAGTGAAAAAATGAAATGGAATGAAAAATATGGAGTGAAGTAAAATGGAACGAAGATGAAATGATGATGGAAAGAGAGAGATTTTTTTTTTTTGGAAAATATGGAGTGTCAGGTGTCCCAGATTTTCACTCCATATTTTCTGTATAAGACCGCCAATCTGAGATTGGTTTTCAGGCTTATACACATATTTTTTCTTTCTTTTTTTTTCTTTTTTTTTTCAATTCAGAAAAAACAAAGATTAGGTTGATGGAGGAGAAGGATTCTTCTCCACTAGCCTCATTGCAGATTTTTCTTGAAACATTTTGACAAAGTCCTCTTTTGAGAGTGGCTTATGATAAACTTTCAATCGGTGGCCATTCACAATGAGAGGAATTTGAGACTCATCAATAGTCTTGATTCGAACTGCTCCATTGTTAAAGACTTCTTCAATCTCATATGGCCCAAGCCAATGAGTTTGAAATTTCCCTTTGAAGTCTTTGAATTTTGAATCAAACAGTAACGCCCAATCTCCCTTTTGAAACTTCTTTTCTTTGATATACCGGTCATGCCACTTAGTTCTTTGGTGCTGAACTAGATCGGTCCTTAAAATTGCATCTTGTCTTATTTCATCTAGCTCATGTATCTGTTCCATTCTGTGCTTTTGGGCTTCTGATAGACTCATCCCCAGCTGAACTGCCATCTTGAAGGTCTTGATTTGAAACTCAATGGGGAGAAAGACTTCTTTCCCATAAACAAGTTCATAGGGAGAATGTCCTGTTGTGTTCCTCCATGTAGTTCTATAGGCCCATAAGGCTTCAGGAAGCCTTTCTACCCAATTTCTTCTGTGGAGATGAACAGTCTTGGTGATGATGCTCTCAAGAACTTTATTTTTGGATTCCACTTGACCATTTGCTTGCGGATGGTATGGAGTAGATATTCTATGCTTGATTTTGTATTCCTCCATCATCTTCTCCATCAATTTAGATGTAAATTGACTTCCCTGATCTGTCACAATTTCTCTTGGGACACCAAAATGAGTAAAAATATCCTCAAAAATAAATTGAATAGTTGAATTTTCAGTGGTAGAAGGCAATGCCTTGGCTTCTACCCATTTAGTAACATAATCTGTGCAAACCAATATATACTTCTTTTGTTTAGATGGTGGATTAATAGGTCCAACGAAATCTAAAGCCCATTTTTCAAAGGGTTCGATGAGTACCTGTGGTTGTAGTGTCATTTCATTTGAAAGAGTTGGTCTCCCGACTCTTGGCAGTTGTCACATCTTCTGACATATTGTTTGCATCTTTGAAGAGAGAAGGCCAATAATATCCTAAAGAAAGGATTTTATAGGCCGTCCTCTTGTCAGCAAAGTGTCCGCCGCATGGTTCATCATGACATGCCTTAAGAATGTTAGGCATTTCATCTTCCCGCACACATCTTCTGATCACACAATCTAGCCCTGTTTTGAACAATTCGTTAGAAATCCATGAATACTTTGAGCTCTCCTGAATGATTTTCCTTTTCCCATTAGGAAATAAGTGTGGAGGTAGCTTCCTTGTAACCAAATAGTTAGCAATATCTACATAACAAGGAGTTTTAGTAGTTACTGCAAACAGATATTCATCTGGAAACTTATCCTCTACTAGAGAATCTTCATTAGTGTTTTGGATTCTAGACAAGAAATCAGCTACTGTATTTTGTTTCCCTGGCCTATCTAACACAGTAATATTTAATTCTTGTAAAAGTAAAATCCATCTTGTGAATCTGCCATTGGTAACAGGTTTGTTCATGAGATATCTAATGGAAGAATGATCAGTATGGACAAAAGTTTCATAGCCTGTTATATAGTGTCTAAACTTGTTAATTGCATGAACAACGGCTAAGAACTCTTTTTCAGTACAGTATAATTTAACTCAGTGGGAGTCAAATTTTTACTAGTGTAATAAATAGCATAAGGAACTAAATCATTTTGACCCAACACAGCTCCTAGAGCTGTATCTAAAGCATCTGTAGAAATATGGAAAGGAAGTTTGCAATTTGGTCCTCTCAAAATGGGTGCTTCAGATATTCTAGTTTTTAAAGCTTCAAATGCAGATTGACAATCAGGATCCCATTTGAATTCACAGTCTTTTGTGAGTTAAGTTTTCAATAAATCTTGTATAATAACCAGTAAACCCAAGAAAACTTCTAACATCTTTTTGACAATTTGGAATCGGTAATTTGGAGATAACTTCAACTTTTGATCTATCAACCTTAATTCCATCTTCTGAAATATGATGTCCTAAAACAATCCCTTTAGTAAACATCATAAAAAATTTCTCATGACTTAATGAAAGGTTTGTCTCCTTACACCTGATAAGAACCTTTTCCAAATTCTCTAATGCCTCTTCAAATGAATCACCATAAACTGTAAAATCATACATGTAAACCTCTGCACAATCATGAATTAGATCAGAAAAGATTCCTAGTACTTCCCTTTGGAATGTTGCGGGTGCATTACATAATCCAAAAGGAAGTACTCGGTAGGCAAAAGTTCCCCATGGAAAAGTAAATTTGGTTTTGTCTTGATCTTTAGGTGCTACCTGAATCTGATTGTAACCACTAAAACCATCCAAGAATGAGAAATACTTTTTGCTTGCTAAAGTATCTAATACTTGATCAATAAAGGGTAAAGGAAAGTGATCCTTCAAGGTTGCTTTGTTCAATTCTCTGTAATCAATGCAAACCCTCCATTTACCATTCTTTTTAGGTACTATAACCAAATGGGAAACCCACCGGCTATCTGAAATAGGGTAAATGAAGTTTACATTAAGTAACTTTTGGAGCTCTTCTTTCACTATCTCCCTAAGGTTTGGATTCATCCTTCTTTGAGGTTGTCTGATTGGTCTATTGTTTTCCTCAATGTAGATGTGATGAATGCAAGTCTTAGGATCAATACCTTTCATATCAGTATACTCCCATGCAAATGCAGTAGAATGTTTTTGAAAAAATTTGGTTAGCTCCTCCTGTTGTGATTTTTCCAAGTTTTTGTTCATATTTAATGTTTTTCCTGGAAAAATCTCAATGGAAGAACTACCAAACTCTTCCATAGAGAAAAGAGACATTTGTCTAGATGATAGACACTCTATGTCAGAATCCAACTGAAATTGTGTGGATTCATATTCTGAAGATGATTCAAAATTTTCTAATGTGTTCAGAATTCGACTATTTTCACTAATCTCAGAAATGGTAAAGACAGGTTGTATAGTATCTTCATCGTCAATCCATTCATTATCTCCTATTTCTGTGATTGCTTTTGCTGGAGGATACAGATTGAACTTCTTTGTTGAATTACCATTAGAAATGTACATATCCCCTGACCTACAACTTATGAAAGCATCAGCTGTGGCTAGCCAAGGTATTCCTAAAATAAGAGGATGTCCACCTAAATTACTCTTGGGAGTTAAAATCATGAAATCCACTGCATATTCCCAGGAGTCTAAGGCAACTGAAATGTATTCTAATACACCATCTAGTTTAATAATTGAGCGATCTGCAAGTTGTACTAAAGTAGGTGTAAAAAGAAGATTAGGAAGTTTTAGCTGTTCCATAGTTTGCCTACTCATAATGTTGATAGCAGCTCCTAAATCAATCAAAGTGTTTGGAATTTCTACCCCATTCATAGTAGTTTTAACAATTGGACTACCAGGGTCTACATACTTCTACATGGTAACTTTTCCCATCATGATATCTGCAATTTTTCCTACCAGGTGGATTTTTCTGGTATCTCTTGGTTTCCTTCCTGGTCTTTTAAGACTTAACTCCTTTATTGTCTTTGCTCGAATAGGAATTTCCTTAATGGCTTGTAACAAGGGAATCTTGATACAGACATTCTTCAATTCATCTAGAAAGTCATAGTCAGGCAACAAGATTTGTTTTTCCACTCCTTTGTCAATTTGTAACCTTTTAGGAAAAGGAGGTGTGGATGAAGATGCAGGTTGCTCAACTATAGGAGTTGTGGGGGTTAACTCTTTTTCTTTTCCTTTTGAGTGCTTGGGTTTTGAAGAGATGCTTCAGAACCCTTATTGGCTACAAGAGAATCTTCCTCAGAAATGCTTTGTTTTTGAACATCTATAGAAGGTTTATCCAGAACTCTACTTGATCTGAGTTGTACATCATTAAGAGGAGCAATCATATAGGCAGGAAATTGAAATTGTAGACCTTCCATCATGAAATCATTTTGAGG
>APFE031620257.1:133478-163356 GCA_000404065.3 Pinus taeda
TAATTTTCCTTCCTTGAAATTTTCTTGTTTTTATATTTTTTTTTAGAAATTGGCTACCTAATTTCACTTCCCCGGCAATGGAACCAAAAATGTTTGGTCAATTTAGTGATGTCTAAATTGCAACTTTTAAATTTCAACCCGGGGCTCGTAAGCTGATGAAGTGAGGTGTACTGTATGTACTTAGGCAACTATTTCTTAAGATTTTGTCTTTTTTAACTTTTTAGGTTTGTTTTCAAGTATATCTCTCCTAATGTGATGTGATGGAAATGAAATAAACTGAGTGCAGTGTGTGAGATTGTGATGTGCTTTTTATAATTTAAAAGTATTCTACAAGAAAGCTTGAAATGAATTCAACTCTTAAAGGAAAATAAAGACATTAAATAAAAGACTAATGACATTGGCCCAGTGCCTCTGCTGCTGCAAGGAAATGAAAATGAAATCTATGTCAAATAACAACTAAACAATGTGAGACTAAAGTAAATCTATCTAAAAGAAAGACTAGTCACAAATACTGTAACTTCTTCTTAACCTCTTGCCTTTTAACTGAATATATCATGTGATAAACAATTAAAAAAAAGTCAAGAAATTGTGAGTTCTTGAATAACTAAATCAAGCTGCGCTAATGTGATATTTTGGTCCTCAATAAATATATTAAATTATGAAGAAGGGACCGTCAATAGATAAACAACTTGATATCTAAAAACAGAAAGAAAATATGCAAATTGACTAAGTGATAATGAGGAAATAAAGGCTGCAAAACAAAGAAGGTCAGCAACATAGACAAGATGATCACAAGTGTAACTAGTTATGAAAAAGAAAAGAAACAAATTGTCCCAGCCATGCCTAAGAAACCTGTATAACACATTGATCAGTCATGAAAAAGTACAGAAATGTTACAAGCAGAATTTGAAATGTATGTACAGCTATCAAAAATCAGCAATCAAAGGTAGTATATATATGAAATAAGAAAACGAAATGCGGGAAATTAAAAGTACTGTACAGGCCTTTAGTGAACAGGGGCCCTCTGCCTACTCCATCTGTTTCAAAGATCAATCACACACGTAAATGGGATAATAATCTTCTCATATATTATGCATGAAATAGGAAGATACAATGGGAGTTCAAAAGTATACAACAACAGCTAACAACTAACTTGTCCAACGTTCAAAGACGCTTTATTTATAACTGAAGAAGGCGAACTAACTTAATGAAATCTAAGTAATCCGAACAGCTGAATAAAAACACGTAGTCTTGCTACGTCCTCGGATTTAGACAACGGTCATTGTGGGCATTCAATCCGTTGTTGGATTATGTTTCCCACTACCTTCATAACTGAGGACGATGCCACCTATTCTTCACGTGCTCTAAAATAGAACACGCAGAGCTGTGCCACCACCAATGACCTCCGTTGACCGAAGTTACCTCCTTGTTGACCACGGGCTTGGATGACTGGTTTGGATGATCTGGAGGGACACACACCATGTCCTTGGTTCCAAGAACTTTCCCATGTGGCTCTTCTTCCCGGAGGACACCTGGAACATAGCATTTAATAAAACAGTTGCGGAATCTGGGGTTGGCTGCAGAAACCGAGATCAGCTGCGGAAAACCCTGTATGAGCTGCGGAAAGCAGCACCTTGAACCAAAATTCTAAACCAAACACAGTCATTAGCATAATTAGAAAACCATGTTAAAAGTCCTAAAATACAATGATTTGAGCAATTTGATGGAGGGAATGAGTGGAAAAATAAGGAAATGAATAGGAAAAAGAGGCTGGGAGGATGTGTAAAGAAGTGTAGGTTTGAGGCTCAACATATACCCAGGGTACGGTTGATACTGATAAGACAATTTTTACACAGCGGGACCGTATTGGTACTGCCCCTGGTACGGTTGATAAGTAAATTTTGGTTGACTTGTGACAACCGTACTAGGCCCAGGTTGTCCTACAGGCATGGAAATCGGAGTCTGGATTGTAGGACAAGACTGGGGTAAAGAGGCTTGAGGAGTTGATACAGGAGCAGTAGAAACTAGAGCCGCTGATACTCTAGAAATGGGTGGAGTGGATTGAACAAAATCCGCACCAGTTGTAGCAAACGTTTGGGACAGAGTTCGAGGCGAACTAGGCCCAAACTGTTGAGCTGCCCCAGGTGTAACAGTTTGAGTATTAGGCT
Organism: Pinus taeda; assembly: GCA_000404065.3. NCBI lineage: Eukaryota > Viridiplantae > Streptophyta > Pinopsida > Pinales > Pinaceae > Pinus > Pinus taeda. The sequence continues at coordinate 135,647 of APFE031620257.1, forward strand.
GGATATGTTGCTGGGGTGAACCAAAAACAAAAGACTGTCCAGATTGAGATGACAACTACACACTGGGTTGCTGAGTCTTTTGATCCCACACCACGTTCATTCGGGGGTATGGAGCCATAACAGGTTGAACGTATTGAGGACCAAAACCATGTTGAGTGTAAGATTGATAATTATATGGTACATTTCCGGGTCCTTGAACAAATGATGGTCGTGAAGGTGGTTGAAAACCTTGAGGTTGATATTGACCCTGAGGCTAGTACTAACCTTGAGGTTGGTACTGACCTTGCAGTTGGTACTGACCTTGGGGTTGGTACTAACCTTGAGGCTGGTATTGACCTTCAGGTGTATATGGATATTGGGGTTGACCTTGAGGTACATATTGGCACTGGGGTTGACCTTGAGGAAAATATTGTCGCGTAGGAACATAATGTCCTTGAGTTTGCCCCCCAGGTAGTAACGGACTACCTTGGGGTTGCCCTCCAAGCGGTATTGGAGTACCATGCAGCAGCCCCCCAGACGGTATTGAACTACCTTGAGGTTGCGGATTAGGAGTAGTACCAGAAATCATAAGGATCTCTTTTACACTTAACGGTTTAGTTCCGTTATGACCAGGAGATACAGCATAATCGATGGGTCGAGGAGAAGCTCCTAAAAACCTACCAGATACAAATTGATACCCAGAAGGAACAGAAGGACCACCATGTAAGAAGGTTTCTGGCATTTGAGTAAACAAGGATGACTGTCTTGACATATTCAAGGGAGGATAATAACCTCTGGGTGTTGGATGAAAAGGAAATCGATGTGGTGAAGATGTGAGAGTTGGGTTTTCTAAGAAATTGGTCAATGAAATATACCAAGTGTCACCTCTAATGGGAGTGTAGAAAATAGATTCACGCTCCCTAAGTTCAATAGTCGGTTGATTTTTAGGGATGCTTATACCTTCTTTCGGACTCGAAGTTACAATTTCTTCAATGGAAATAAGTCCCGAAGGAAGATTCTTAGTAATAATATTTTCTACTCTGGGTGAACTAGGACCACTAGAAACAGGAGAAGCAAATCCTTAAGATGGAATAGCAGCAAGTTCAGTTTCAGGTTCAGAGATTTCAGGTTCTTCGGCTAACGGGCTAGTAGGAGTAATACTACCAGTAACCTCAGAAAATGAAATCGGTTTAGAAGGATGTACAATTAACGAAGACTCTACGGGCTTTGGTGACCCAACACTACTTTCACTAGGTGTGACAAGGGCTTGCAGCCCTTCCAGTTGACTTGGTGTAAATTCAGGAGGCTGCCCCCGTAGTCGACGGGATTGTCTCGGTAATTCAGCCACGATTAAGCTAATTACTTCACACGAAAACAAAGAAAATGTCTCAAGAAAAACACCTAAAGTCTCTAAAGAACCAAACAATTTGAAGCATATGCCTAACAAATCTAGGAGATCAAACCACACAAAAAAAATATCTTTTTGGATCGAAAACACTAGTTGGTGATTAAATCCAATGTTGCAGGATTCAATACAGAAATGGCGGTTGGAACAGTTACCCCGACAACCTACTTAATGAAATAGACTGGCACAAGTTTCTCCACTATAACCGTCTCGAGTGAAGATAATCCCCCAGAGATTCCAAGTGAGTCTAGTCGATGTCTACTCCAGGTACAGTGGGATCTTCCCTCCACTGTCACCTAGGAAAGATTCCTAAATATTATGGTCACTAAGGTCACCAACGGAAAAAAATATACCTGGGGGAACAGTCTACGATCCGATACGCACGCAAGGGCAGAGTAACAAGCTCAATCCCCTTGAAGGCTCTTTGACATAAGCCAAGGTTTACCAACAAGTGACCCCAGGCTCCTCGACAATGGTTAATCCGAGGCTTACCATTTTTAATACGTGAATACCTTCTATCGTTCCCAATGAGGAAGGATCGATTCCCACACTGGTTCAGATATGAGCTCATGCTTCTCCTTTAAGAGGAGCTTTCCCAGAGCATAGATGTAACAATTGGATTTTCTTCCTATTGCAAGATCGACTACTTGTTTGTTTAAAATACCTTGGAGAGTTAATTACTCCCTACTCCAAGATACTAGCCTAAGTTATGTTGGTGAAAAGAACCCTAGAAAATAAAATGATTGCTAGATTGATTTTAATTAAGAATTAATTTTATTGTTTGTTCCTTAAGTGAATGGATGCAGAGATGAAACTTTATGGTATGAAGACTTGACTCCAAAACACTAAAAATGCACCTAAGATGATAACAATTTCTTTTCCTTTTCAATGAATATCTAGCTAAGGAAGAGTCGAAAATGCAATGCTTTACAAATCAAATCTTTCTCTTAACATAAAACTGAAAGGAAACTTTTACTCTTTTCCAAAGAAATTTTAAAAACGAGACTACTAATGACACTCACAGAAAATCCCTTTGCTTTTCAACAATCAACAGCTACACGAATAAGCAATTCCCTAAAGAGAGCTTTTAAGATTTCTAGAAAAACTATTGAAAACAAAATTTCAACAAGCTTTTATAATTTCTATGAAAAACTCAAAACTATGATCTAATCTTGAGATCTAAATGAAAAATGGATTGAAAAGAAACTTGAAATGTTTTTGAGGATGTTCAACTTAGTGTTTCAGCTGACTAAGGATAAATTTGTTCAGCTCAACAAACTAATCAAAAACATCCAATATATTTAAATAGAAAAAATGAAATTCAAACTTTTAATCAAGTTAAATCGAAGTTTTGCAAAAGAGACAAATGGGATCTAGGTCTCTTCACGGATAGATTTCATAAGCTAGTCAAACTCAGTAAGAAGACTAGAGAGACCAGGGTGATCTAAGGCTCTAAGGCTTTGGATCTCTGAGCTACTACTCAGAGGATGCGGTCCTCTTCCAAAATTTCAAAAAATAAAAATCTAACTAGGATCTAACCAGTACCCAAACTCACACCAATCAAGGAAAAATCAGAAACAAAAACTTAAGTTTCTCAAGTCAAAGCAAAGACAAATCAAAATCCAAACCAAACCAATCCCTAGTGGAGTCGCCAATTTGTTGGCCGGATAAATCGTTCTTGCGGACAAGACTGATATCCCTAGTAACTAATGATATCTAGCAACAAAGAGCACAAGCAAATCTACTTTTCTCTAAACATGTTTGAATTCATTAATGAATACGAAGAAGTGTAATAGATCCTAGCTCGGTCTAACACTTGTTTGAGGCAGTTTTAACCCAACAGCTTCAAGCAGTTCTCATTTAACAACTTGCATACACAAACAAGCACACATCAAAGCATACCTGCGTATAACAAAACATGTTCATTATGAAGATCACGGAGCTCATAAAATAAACCATTAGAGACAGTTCATTGAGAAAAACAAACTTGATTGTATTAACTTTATAATAAAATAACCTTACAACCTTTGCCTTGATGTTGCACAAGTTCTTTCCAAGGTGCAGCAGGAGTCTCCTCTACTTTGACAAGCCTCACTAACTTCCCAAATGACATGAAAGGTATGTGATCTCTCCTCTCATAAGCTCAAAAAGGAAGCCTAGTTTTCAGCAACATTTACCCTCAAGAATCTTCAACTTTCAACCCCCCTTACAACCAGCCCAATGCATGAATTTATAGTGCAAATGGAGGAAGTTGCAGGTCCACCATTGAAGGGATAAGTTCCTCCTTGAATGGGATAAGCACCTCATATCATGGAGTTAGCTCCGTTAGTTATGGAATGGATGAACCAAGGTAGAGTGGACTTTCCAACGTAATATTCCTTCTAGAAGTGTCTAGAAGTGACCCAAGATGAGTTTTTAAGAATGAACTCATGCCTTTTTAACTTTTACAAGGGTTTGCACCCATTACTCAATATATAGAGTAGTCAGGTTCACAGGAAACATGACCATTAGGTGCAGCACCGCAGACAATGCTAGGAGAAAGTGTGAAACCAGGATTTGAGATATTTTTAAGGTCTTTCTCCCATTTTCAAGGCTTGACATGAAGAGCTGAGGTTTAAGACTTGCAAAGGAGGTATGTATGAGTGTTGATGGACTCACGCAAACTGTAGAAAGTCATGGTGAAAATTTTTTGTGTAACACCTGGATGCCTAAATGCAGGACCGGATCACTTGTCGCGTATTGAGACAGGCAAGGAACCAACTAGCTTGGAGGATGGATTACCTAACACACAGCTCTTTTCTGTATGCATCACGGATGGGCACTTCAAAGATATAATCCACTTTCTAACAATATGGACTGCATCAAAGGAATACTCCATTCAACTAAAGAAGGAATTGATGGTGCACGTGGTAGACTCTTTTGTCATCATGGGGCACCTACATAAAATGGGAAATGATGAGATATTGCAAAGGTATGTACCTAAATTTGAACAGAATCAGATACTCGCGGAAGCACATGGGGGCACTGCAAGCAGACACTATGCAAGATGAATGACCGCAAAAAAGATTCTCCGCATAGGGATATGGTGGCCAACCCTGCACCAGCATTCGAAATCACACTGTAAGGCCTCTAATGTATGTCAAAGGACTGGAAAACCATCACGGAGGGACAATATGCCGTTAAATCCACGAATGACACTATAGCCATTTGAGAAATGGGCAATAAACTTTATGGGACCTATCAAACGTTAGGGAAAAATGGGTGTACGCTACATTATCACTCCGACAGAGTACTTGACACAATGGGCAGAAGTGCAGCTGATCAAAGACTACAAGGCCACTATGTCTACGAAGTTTTTGTTTGAGCACATGCTGACCCGATTTGGATGTCCGAAGATATTGATGAGTGATCGCAGTACACATTTCTTGAATGAAAACATTAGTGCGCTCACAAAAGAGTTCCAAATGTATCATCAGAAAAGCACACCTTATCACCCACAAGCCAATGGGACAGTAGACGCATTCAATAAAACATTGCAGACTATGTTAACCAAAGTGTTCAATCCGTAGAGAAACGATTGGGACATGTGCGTACCTACAGTACTATAGGCTTGTAGGACAATGTGCAAGAAACCAACGGGAGAAACACCCTTTCGATTAGTTTGTGGCATGGAATCTTTAATGTTGATGGAAGATATCATACCTAGTCTACGCATAACAGCGCTCACAAGAAGGATGGGCCGCAAAGCTATCACAGAAAGGCTCTCACAATTGGAAGAACTGGAGAAGGAACGGTTCTTGGCCAAATTTCATCAACAGGTACAAAAACAACATGCAAAAGGCCTGACATAATTGCCATATTAAGTCGCACACATTGAAGGTGAATGACTTAGTACTGATGTATGATAGAAAGTTTGAAAATTTTCTGGGAAAATTCAAAATGCATTGGTTGGGACCATACATGGCTATAGAGGTCACAAATGGAGGTGCGGTCCAGTTAGTCAAACTAAATGGAGAACCCTTCCTAGGAAAAGTGAATGGAAGCTGCTTGAAGCCTTACACGGGGGGGCTGACTATCTGACTAGCCAGCAGAAGCACATTTTTCACGCTCTAGGGAGTTGGACAACGATGCGAGATTATAGGAATATATAGGTACAAATGTATGGGAGTCGTTTAGTGACTAAAGTCTTAGAACAGAGGATGTAACAGATTCAGCAAGCAGCAGCTCAGTCCGCTTCCGACATCAACACAGTTCTAGGATAGTTGGAGGAACATTGTGTCAAGATGACCACATGGACAGAGTGACTCGAGGGCGAGTCACGATGTTTGTGTTGGAGGCCTGTTGGACATGGAATCCCCTGGAGGCATGGTCTGGGGCTCAAAGCCCATGTTTTAACTGAATGATTTTGTAAAGCCCTGTGAATTGCAGGTGCGGAAGTATATTAGAGTCATAGGGTTATCTGCCCTAGTTTTGGATGTAATGTCGGCCTACCCATGGTTTGCGGACCATGGGATTGTATAAATAGTGTGAGGCTTCAAGTATAAGAGTAGTAATAAGAAGCTAAGAAGTGAAGAGCAAGAATCTCAGTGTCTAAGTGTATCTTGGGTCGTAGGGTAGGAGAAGGCTATGCAGCTGAGTGCGCAGAGGCCAAGTAGTCCGCAGCTAAGTGCGTGGACCCTTGCAGCTGAGTCCACAGGGTAGAGTCAAGTCTGTACCCAAAGAAGAGATTAATAAAGAAAGGTTTGGTTACAAACTCATGTATCTGTTCTTGGATTAATGCATGGTCAATGTACATTGTAAATATATTGTTTTTTTTCTGCATGCACATGTATGAATTATTTATATTGTTTAATGTAGATTAACACATGCAAATAAGCTAAGTTAATCCAATAATGGTAGAATACTAGTAAGGATTTGGGTAATAGAAGCGCTCGGTCCCCAAGTAGGACTGCATGGAAGTAGCAGTTTTGGCTGCGAGGTACGGGATTGTACACGTAGCAACGTGTGCGCAGGGTCTAACCATAGACCACTTGAACTCATTAGACATCTCCAGGGTGTGGAAACTTGGTTCTAGCACCTTCCCATACTACTTCAAGTGAGATATCAGTCTGCACTCTGCAGACTGTTGCTAAAAGGGCCAGTAGTACCTAGATTTTTTTGGCTAAATCACATCTAAACCTGGGTCAGGCCCCAAGAAGCCAACAATAGAACACCCACCTTAAACTAGTGAAAAAGTACATATGCATCATGGTAATCACAGAAATGTAGAAAGAATTCCAGCACTGTGAATGTACCAAACCAGTTGGGGTGTGGTGAAATGAGAGTAACTTGATTCGTGTGATAGGTTGTTCACTCGTTATCATACAAAGAGATTGCTGGTGTGATAAGTGGGCAGATTTGACGTGCAAAATCTGCAAAAGTCCGAGGAGCTGATTACAAGAGAGAACATCTAATAAGTATGGTTCCAGATAAAGATAGTCTTTGAGATGATCAACTTCGTTGTCCCATGATTGAATGAGGGACGAACACTCCCATCCCAAATTAGATGTAAGAGAGGTACATGAAGATGGACATGTCGTAATAGACTCATGGACTCGATCATTAACGAAAAGCTAAAATTTTGAAATATCACACCTACAATAGTAAATATTCTTTACACGAGAATCAACGTCGAGTGAAACCATGCAGGTATATAGATTGTGCATGAGAAATGAGATCTGATTTGGTTTGGTAGGCTTACTAGAGTCACAAGGTATTGACATAACCATCAAAGGATGTTGAAGTGCCTTGACTCCTTGGCACATCCCTGAACTTTTTAGAATTGAAAAATTGCATTTTGAGATGTGAACCAGATCATGCATGGCTTGAGGATGGTTGTTGTTAATCATTTCAAAACTGCTTTAAGGATGACAACCATCTCTATCACATGCATCATCAAAAATTTTAGCAAGCTGACTTGACAATTTTTCTTCATGCAACACACAAGATGATGACGAGTGGGAAGAGTCTTGTGTGTTGAGACTATTTTCATCGTGGGAAACCTCATTGACTTGTGTCGATCAAGGAGATAACTCAAGGGTTGAAGAAGCAAGATAACGTGGAATATCTCCAACGCATGTTGATGCACTGTGAATTATAGGACACATGGGCAAGTGAGGTGTAGAGGAAGCTTCGATATGGATGTCTGCTTTGACTTGTGCACATTTCATATCTGAGATAGAGTGTACATGAGATGAGAGTAGATCATATGATGTGCTTGGGTGTTCATCACAACATACGGAAACATGGGAGTGATGACATCCCAATACTGGAGATTGATCGAAAAAATTGATTGTGCATGATGTTTCACCAAGATTCGCAGAACGAGAATCAATCAAGAATGGAGGCTAAATTTTTTGAGAGTAATTGATTATGTCATCACTGTCCTTCACCTCCATTTGTATGATGAGACTTCCTTGCACATGACTGCAACTTGAGCAAGCAGCTCGAGAATCAAAAGAGTGCGCACAACTAGCTTGTGAAGCAGATTGCGAGGAGTGATGGATTGTAGATGATGGAGGATGGTAGAGATGTAGATTAGACTCAAGACTTAAGTTATGAATAGTGATGTTGTCTTGCGGAATGGAGGGATGATTTTTTTCCATAGGCTTTCTGCACCATTTTGCAATTTCCTCCATTGGGGCAGGAAACAACCGAGCAGATGGGTTGGGAACAGGCTTCACAAGTTTCCTATATTTGTGGTTGCTACGAGGGGGCTACCTCTTCAAGACATGAGGTGTCTCATGATCTTCCAGAGTCAAGGAAGAAGGAAAATCAGGAGGTTCACCATTTTGGGAGACATGAACCAAGTGTTTCAGCTCTTGGCTCATGAAGTTAAGGTCCACAAAATATTCAGGAATTTTGTGACATAGGTGAAGGAAGTGGGTAGCAAAGTCCTCAACTGATTTTCCAGGCTTCATTCTTAAACAAAAGCTTCTTTCATTGACATCTTGGTGGTTACACTCATCGAAGGCTTGATGGAGCTCCTCGAGGAAAGTGAGAAGGGAATGGATGGAACTAGGTGGCATGGTATGACATCACTAATTAGCATAACCTCCAAGGGTGAGGAAGAACATTAAGCAAACAAGCTCATACCTATCAACTTCATGAGATTCACAAAAATGAAGAAAATCAGAACTGTGCTTGGTTACGGACGTTCTGTCCTCACCGTCAAACATTAAAAAGGACAAGTAATAGATAATCTCATTGGGGATTGTTAACTGAATGAGGGAGAAATGAGAGAAACACCTGGGTAGCATGAATTGTGTATTATCCATTGGGTAAGAGATTCAACCTAGATGTACAAGTTTAGCTTGTCATCTGGCTCTCCTTTTAGCACCAAAATGTTGACAGTGCTGGACCCGCCAACATCAGGCGATCACCCCGATATGAAGTCTCAACTAGAGCTCACACCATTTTGTGTGGGAGTCCCATCCATTACGATGGACTAGTTGCCATTATCCTAAATATTTTCCTCAACTCTTTCTTGTCAGCACATGAGAGTGGTCTACTTTGTCTTGCAAGAAGTGAGGTTCGTGTGCCTCACGATTGTAAGTGTCTCTTGTGTCAATGGTTCTTTCACCATAGAGGGAGAGGGAGGGAGTGACTACCAAGTCAGTTTGAGAAGCCCCAACTCTGCTAGGAACACAAAACACAACAAAACATCCACACCTTCCAGTGGAACAGTCTACACAGATGTTGTAGTTACAACACACAAGGGAAGATAACATGTATAATACTAAGTGGATTAGTTTGTGTGAGTGCAATGGTTGTTATATCAAGTTTTGTGTGAAAGGTCTGTCTGATGTCTGGGAGAGTAGTCTACACAGGTGAGAGAATGTTAATAACATATAAAACACATTTTCATTAACATATATGTATTACAACAAGTGAATTAGTTCAAGTGTTAAACACATGTTAAAGCAACATGCATTACAAGTGTTAAAGATTATTCTCAGAACAGTTACAATACATGTGTGAAAACGTGCTAGCCTGTGAGAAGGCTTTTGTATTAACCAAAAGTTCCAAGACACATTGTTACACCATACATCACTAACCCCACATGCGGGGTGTTGGAGCCATAACTTCCTTCTCAAAGAAAAGATCACAGACTCTCAATTGTATGTGGGAGGAGGTGAGGTTAAACATTCCCTTCCATGTACAAATGAGAGGGTATTTATAGCCGAGGGTGAGACTAACCCTTGTGGCTATTCAATGACCCGCACGACTGTTTGACTTCCATGAATTTTCAACTTTACATGAATCTTCGTACAAAAAGTGGGTCTCTTGGACTTGCACATTACAATACATTGATTGACCGGATGGCCCACAATAGATATGTGGACAACATGACTCGACATGACAGTGTTGGTATATTCATGCTGCTTGTGGTATGCATGTCGAGTTGCAATGTTGCTGGTGATGGATGTCCTCATGGTGTGTCATAGCTTAACCTCCATAAGGAAACATGCACGGAGTCTTCGATGGTCATTGGGTTCGCATGTTGCATTCCATTGGATTGTGTTATATTAGGTTAGGCAGACCTACCTATGGTTTTGTGCATGGTTTTAGCACATGGGCTTGGGCACGATGGTTTTTCAGGTCGTGGTAGTGGATGCTTCAGCATGTATATAATATATATATATATATATATATATAATATATATATTATATATATATATTTAACATGAACAAACATAATGAAAAATCAATCTGGTAGTCCCGGTTTTAGGATCCAAGGGAAAATCTCCGTGTATATGTGTTTTATGTGTTATGCTCTTGCATTGTTTATTTTCTGTGTTTCAGAATTCGTATGCAGGTAATTTTTGTACAGGGTTAAAACCTACATTTGGTATCAGAGTTATTTTGGCTTCAAGGTGACGCCTTTGTTGCTGAGGGGTTTCACTTGGGCCTGTGGTAGACCCTGTTCAATGGGAGATCTGCAAGATCGATTCTGGTGGTGAAAGAAGATGGCGAGGAGTGGAAAGATAGAGATTGAGATATTTAATGGTCAGAGTTTTGAGTTGTGGAAGCTCAAGATGGAGGATCTGTTGGTGAATAGAGATCAGTGGATCACAGTAGATCTGGGTACTAAACTAACGAGAGTGTTCGATGAAGAATGGAAGAAGTTAGATCGAAAGGAAAAGAGAACAATACGATTGTGTGTCTTAGATTTAGTATTGATGAGTGTATCAGGGGAAGCTACGGTGAAGGCTTTGTGGGACAAGTTAGGGACTTTGTACCAATCTAAGTCTCTCATGAATAAAATGTTCCTACGAAAAAATCTATATAACCAAAGGATGAAGGATGGAGACTTGGCTACGGAGAATTTGAACACATTGAATAATGTGGTAAGTCAGTTATTATTTTTTGATATTAAAATTTCAGATGAAGATAAGTGCATCAGTTTGTTGTGTTCTGTACCAAATTCGTGGGATAGTCTAGTTATTGTAATAGGTAGCAATGCAACTGCCTTGCAGTTTGATGAAATAGTCTCATCCTTGCTGACAGAGGAGATGAGACAAATAAATATGGAGAGCCAGAATGGTGATGCCTTATCTGTATGAGGATGGTCCCAGAACAGAAACAAAAATAGGTCATCAAGTGGGAGATATAAATCTAGACGGAGATCTAAACTCCAGGAAAACCTATAAAGGTGATGTGCTGGAAATGTGGAAATGAAGGGCAATACAAAAGGGACTATAAATCTAAATCTCCTAACAAAGGAAAGGGATCTGATGATGCTCCTTTTGCAGAGGAAAAAACCACCTCAAATGAAGGTGGGGATGTGTACTTGGCTTCTTCAACTACACATGTAGATCATGAGGCACGGTTGATTGACTTAGGTGCATCCTTTCACTTCACTCCCTATAGAGAGTGGTTCCGTGAGTATGAGAAACATGATGGTGGTGATGTCTTCTTGGAGATGACAAGAATGTTAGAATCGTTGGTTGCGGAAAAGTCAAGTTTAAGTTGCAAGGTGGAAGGATTAGAACACTTCCGGGTGTTCTGCATATTCCTACATTAGCCAGAAATCTGATTTCTATAAGAAAGCTGGATGATGTAGGTGTAAAAACAGTGTTCGAGAAAGATACCTACAAGATGGTTTAGGCAGCATTGGTATTGATGCGGGGAGTTTGGATTGGAACTCTGTACAAGCTGAAAGGTAGCACTGTTATTGACGGGTGCAATAGTTTTATGGTTCCTAAAAGTGGAGCAAAAAATATAGTGGTCTCTAGAGAAAAGACCATGCTATGGCATCAAAGGCTTGGACAAATTGGTGAGAAGGGCCTTTGAATACTTCATGGTAAAGGTATGGTAGAAGGTATGACTAATAGCTATCTGGATTTTGATTTACTTGAAAATTGTGTATATGGGAAGCAGAATCAGGTGAGTTTCCCTTTTGGTGGTAAGATTGTGAAACCGATATTAGAGCTTATGCACAGTGATTTGTTTGGACCTGTGAAGGTTCAATTATTGTGTAAGTATTTGTACGATGCATCATTTATAGACGACTTCTCAAGGAATACATGGATATATTTCCTCAAGAAAGAATATGAAATCTTTGACATGTTTAAAGAATTTAAGGTTGTAGTGGAAAACCAGATAGAGAAGAAGATAAAGATGTTGAGGACAAATAACGATGGAGAATTTTGCAACAAGGAATTTGAAGAATTCTATAAGAAGTTTGGTATAGCATGGCAGAATACTACTCCATACACACCTAAGCAAAATGCAGTTGTAGAAAGAATAAACAAGACGTTTTTGGAAAGGGCAAAAAGCATGCTTAGTGGTGTTGGGTTAGGACATGAATTCTAGGTAGAGGCAGTGGAGACAACATGTTACCTGGTCAATGGATCACCTTCATTAGTGTTGGAGGATAAGACTCCACAAGACGTATGGACTGGTAAGAAACCCTCTCTTCACATCTAAGGGTATTTGGATGTGATGCATATGTACATGTTCCAAAGGAGAAAAGAACCAAGTTGGATAGTAAATCTAAAAAGTGCATCATTATTGTGTATAAGGATGGTTTAAAGGGTTATAAGATTTGGAACCCAGTAACAAGGAAGGTTGTGTACAGCCGAGATGTGGTTTTCAAAGAGGTGAAATATGTTATTAAACATGAAGTCCCATCAGAGGATCCTAAGAAGATATAGTTTAAGTTAAATGAGGAAGAATCATACTCTACAACATGAGAGGAATCAGAAGATCAAGAGCCATAAACTCCAGTTGTGAGAAGATCAGTTCGGTAAAGAAGGCATCCATAAAGGTATAGTCCATCTACTTTCTCTCCAAATTTTTATTTATCTATTATTGATGATAATCCCAAAGCTATGAAGGAAGCAGTAGATTTAGAGGATGGAAACCCTTGGAAGGAGGCCATGGTTGATGAAATGGCATCTTTTCACAAAAATGAGGATTGGGATCTGGTGGAGTTTCCAGCTAGAAGGAAACCCACTAGAAGTAAATGGTTGTTCAATAAGAAGACAAATGTAGAAGGAAAGGTGGAAAAATACAAAGCTTGTTTGGTAGCAAAAGGTTATTCCCAGGTGCCAGGTATTGATTTTGGTGATATTTTTTCTCTTGTTACTAAGGTAGCTTTTATTATATTACTTTTATATATTGCTGCTGCTTTTGATTTTGAGGTAGAACAGATGGATGTGAAGAAAAAATTTCTTCACGAGGATCTAGAAGAGGAGATCTACATGAAGCAACCTGAAGGCTTTGTGGTGAAGGGTAAGAAAGAACTAGTATGCAAGTTAAAATAGTCTTTTAATGGGTTAAAATAGTCACCAAGTATGAGGTATCAGAAATTTGATACATTTATACGGGCACTTGGGTTCACCAGAAGCAAAGAAGATCATTGTGCATATTTTAAATTAATTGGTGATTGTGTTATTTATCTAGTCTTATATGTGGATGATATGTTGCTGGTTGGAAATGACAAATAAATTATCTAGGATTTGAAGACCCAATTGTCCTCCAAATTCGACATGAAATATCTTGGTGCTACAAACTATATTTTGGGCATGTAAATTGAAAGAGATCAGGCAAAGAGGAAGCTATGGCTAAACGAGAGAAAGTATGTCGAAACAATGTTGGAGAGGTTTAATATGCAGGATAGTAAACTGGTGAAGGTTCATATTCTTATAGGTGTGCAGTTATCTATTGAACTGTGTCCCAAGACATAAGAAGAGGAAGAGGACATGTCACGTGTTCCATATGGAAGTGTCTTCGGTAGCCTAATGTATGCAATGGTATGTACTAGACCAGAAATTTCACATGCAGTGGGAGTATTGAGCAGGTTTATGTCAAAACCAGGGAAGGAGCACTGGACAACACTGAAGCGGGTTTTCAGGTATTTGCATGGTAGTAGTTGTTATGGTTTGTGCTACCAAGGAATACCAGGATTGGAAAAAGTGTTAGATATTTGTGGCTTTGTTGATGTAGACTGGGCTGGAGATCTAGATCAGAGAAGATCTACAAGTGGGTATGTATTTAACCTATTTGGAGGTGTAGTCAGTTGGGTGAGTAAGAAACAATCTGTAGTGGCACTGTCAACTACAAAGGAAAAATACATGGAAACCACTCATGCAAGCAAGGAAGCAGTTTGGTTGTAGAGATTTTGTTCAAGTATGGGGTTAGTACAGGGAGCTATAAGGATAGACTATGATAGCCAAAGTGCAATTTTCATGGCAAATAATCCTTCTTATCATTCAAAGACAAAGCACATTGATGTTCAATATGACTTTTTGAGGGATATGATAGAAGACAAAAAGGTGTTTCTAGTAAAGGTGGAATCTTTGAAGAATATTGCAGATGCATTGAAAAATCTGTGAGCTTTGAGAAGTTCTCTTGGTGTAGGGAAATAATGGGCATTGCAGGCATGGATAAATGACTAAGCTCTCCTGTGGCTTCTTGTGGCAAGAAAAAAACAAGTGGAAGAATGTTGGGTTGTGTTATATTCTTTCCATGACTAGCCAACCTAATTAACCAGGAGGTTAGAGGCAGAGCGGAGCCCCCCCTTCGTTCCACTGATTGCATAGCGGGGGGGTCATAGGGTGTTTGAGGCGGGTGGGTAGCCCTGTGGGGAATTTTTTTTTGGACCCTATATTAGGTTGGGTGAACCTACCTATGGTTTAGTGCATGGCTTTAGCACATGGTTTTGGGCGTGATGGTTTTTCAATCCATGCTATTGGATGCTTCGACATGTATATATATATATATATATTGTAACATTGAAAGGAACATATTGAAAAATCAATCTGGTAGTCCTAGTTTTGGGATCTAGGGGAAAATCTCTGTGTATATGTGTTTTATGTGTTATGCTCTCGCATTGTTTATTTTCCGTGTTTCAGAATTCGTATGCATGTAATTTCTATATGGGGTTAAAAACTATGCATTCGCACCTTGCTCCTTACTCCTTGCTTGTATGTTGGAAGGCTTGACAGGTTCGTTCATTCATGAAAAGTGCATGTTCGTCTGTCCATCTATCTTTGAATACATTTTGCATGTTTTCTTATTCGTCCATCCGCAAACACATCTTTGCATGATTGTAAGCTCCCGAGCACATCTCTTTGTATGCATTTCTTGGTCATCCGTTGGCGAACCTATCCTTTTGCATGTCCTCCCTTCGTTCATCCCATTCGTCATCACGCCATGTTTGTTTATGTACCTGTATAGGAAATCACTCATTACAAGACAACATCAAATCCAAAACCCTTCAAGTATACCATGATACATGATCGTTTCGGATGCAGGTGACCAGAGAGAACGCAAGGTTATGAGTTGGGATGGAGGGTCTAGGCATTTCCGATGAAAGCTATGCAGGAGTCCCTACGTGATTGGTGAGCACCAGTATTTCAGCAATAATGCTGCAACTGATGGGCTTCTTACTTTAATTTTATCAACCCAATAGTTTGTAACAAACTTGGAAGCGACGGTGTTGTATGAACAAGTACTAGTTCTTACTGCAGGTTATCACTTGGTTAACTGATGCAAGATCACTAGGAGCTTGAGCCAATTTCTATGGATTCCAGAAGAAGCTCTATATGTGATGAAAGAAATGAAAGCTTACTCTACAGAGGCTACTCTACTTGCAGAAATGAAAAGAAGACTGAAATGTGAAGTAAACCTCGCAAACCCTAATTAACCAACTAATCTTACTTTTGTAGCAAGAGAGATGAAAAAACATAAAATGAATGCCATTACCTACTTAGGAAGTAAATAGTGTCTACTCAAGCTATTTCAAAATGACACCTACAGGAAAATCTACAGGAGGCCGCGAGGGATCTACAAGAGGTCTACAAAAGGATGCCGATAGTAGTTTTGGAGGTTTTGAAGGTGGAAAATCAAGTGGAAATGGTAGCTAAAGGCTAGGGTGATGTGTTAAGGTGTCTAGGTTTCATCAAGAAGGATTAGGAAAAGGAAAGGTGGTTGGACTTGTTCAAGGAAAGAGAGGAAAGTTTATGAGAAAAGTGTAGAAAGCTAAGGCAGATTTGTGAGGGACTTTGGGTGACCTGTGGAACATAGATAAAAGAGAAATGGTGATGGACGGTTGGCTGAATTATTGGGAGAAGAGATTTTCTACAAGAGAACTAAAACTCACATCATGAGATTAAGCAAGCAAGGAAACTAGCTACACAAAAAAAAGAACTTTGCATCAAGCTAGTCTAAATTTTGATCTAGGAAATTAAATGCTAACAAATGCTACATGGAAAGAAAGCATGGAAGGAAATTTATTGCAAAGATATAAATGAGCATGGTGAAATATATCTACAGCAAAGCATTAACCTTCTAACAAACTGCAACACCATAAATCATATGGAAAAGGAAAATCTGTTCTTTTGTGGCAATAAGAGGGTCTTGGCCTCAGTTCATGGTCCCAGAGGGAGGAAAGGAGGCCAAGGCTCTATTGATGGCTTATTTTGTATCTTTTTCCTATAAATTTTCAACCTACTATAGCAAACTAAAATGGAAACGTCCTTCTAAATCACCAAAAACAACCTATTCTTAACCAAGAAAGAAATCTATCTAATTGCAACTAATTCATAAACTAAAACAAAGCATATGAATACAAAACAAGAGGAGCTTGGCTGCTTGGATTGGGCCCTAACCCAAGAGCTTCAGCCCTTTGAGGTAACTCAGTGCTATCTCAAACAAGATCTCATCTTCATTATCAAAATAGTAATAGGATTACATGAAACTGTCAACAAAAGTAAGCTTGAAGTTGAGCAGAGCAAAGCTGCAACAAAAATTCGAAAATTTGACTAACTTCTAACAACCTAATGAAGACATAGGCCTCTCTACTTATACAACTAAAACTCCCAAAAGCTTCCTTAAAATCAGGAAGGCTTGGCTCCCAAAACTTGAGAAAACAAAAGTTATCCTCCACTTGCTCAGCTGCCTCTTTGGTGCATTAATGTGGCTGCTTGTGCTCCGAGCTGCATGATGAAGAATTCAAAGTGGAGAGTCACAAATGAGGGGGATTCCCTTCTATAAAACCTCCCCTTGTCTACATTGAATTACTGCTGCCAATTGTCATTAAATCTTTGACTTTATCTCTAAAATTGACCAAAAATCTACATTAAACACATTAGACTCCATGGCATAATGACCAACCCAACTCACTCTATTAGCATAAATATAATCGAAAAAAATGCAATAAAATAATGAGAATGGTGGATTAAGCTAATCTAGAAGGCAAAATGAGCCCATATAATTACCCATTTATGGGGCTCATCAACCCCCCTACTGAAGGTGTTGCTCATCCTCTGAGTAACTCAATCCATATCCTCATATTTGATGGCCCCAATGGCCTCCCTAACATCCCATGCTTCTGATATGAGTTCCTCTTCTTTGTCATGGAATCTTGCCTTTCAGTCCACCTTTTCCCACTGTTGTTGTTCTTCTTCCTCTTTTCTACCTTCCAACAGGCCTAGCAGCAGTGGGGGAATCAATTTGAGGCCAATCCAATTGACCTTCAAATTCTACATAGAGAATTTGTACAGTAGCACTCTCCTTAATGCTTCTTTCATCGTTGTTGGGGAGTGATACTCCCTGATTTGTAGACTGTGTGGTAGAGTGTTCCACCTCCTCATACAAGCATGAATACAGACTTCCCCAAGTAATATTTCCATATCCTCAAAATGTGGAATGGTCTGAGCTTGATCATTGATATACTTAGGGGCACTTTGAGGATTATTTGCAAGCATCTAGTGTGTGCTAATGAGAGCCATGGGGTCTGATGGCTCAGGTCTGATCATTACGGGTTCATTTTTCTCTTTTGCCATCAAATTTTTTATTTGTGTTGCCCTTTTATCCTCATGATTCATCCATGAGGCCATGGACATTAGCTACAGGTCCCCGAGCCTAGCATTGGGGTCCCATACATTCATGTCTGTGAGGGCCATGTTATGGAAATAGAACTCTGTTATTTTTGCCTTGTCTTCTGAAGAGCTTTGGTCACATAGGTTCATTAACTGTCTGTAATCCTAGAAAAGCATTGTGCCTCTCTCTGCCAAAGTCTTGATCTAAAACTATAGCCACTGGTCCTTGAGGTATAATCCATATTATTTTGATGGGGTTCTACATTGTAGTGCTTCCATAGACTAGCTGGTCATGCATGCCAATTGTGTCTCTTTTTCTTGCAGTTGTCTTCTTAGCAACTCATTTTCTGTTTCCAAGTGAGTTCTTATGATTTTCTCTCTATGTATTACAGTACTTAACTCCATACCCATTTCTCTAAGCTTGTTCTCCATGTGGCCAATATCCTCTACCCCCTTGGATTTGGCGATTTGCATCCATCTATGGCTCCTTATCCTTTCTTTCCCTAACTCAAAGAAAAGTGGGACTGCAAATTTTTGTGGAATGATTTTCCCCCCTCAAGGAGATTGTAGTAAGAGCCCAAACTAGGCCGGGGGACAGGTTCTTGTGCCTCTACTATTTCCTCCTTCCCCTTTGGCTGTTCTTCTACCCTTTTTCTCAAGTTGTTTAGTCTCTTGTAGCTTAGTTAGGGTCTCCTATAGAATAGTTTGTGCCTCCTATAAAGCTGTTTTTGAGTCCTGTGGTTGCACTCTTTCCTTCCAGGTGGAAGATCTAAGACTTCCTCTTTCATATGTGATGGAGGTTTTAAAGGGAGTTTCTTCCCCTTTGACAGTGGGTGAATCTTCAATTATAATAGGCACTATTGAAGATGGCTATGGTTTTCCTATTTTTATCCTTGTGCTTTTACGAGCCCTAAAATACGTTGATGTCTACCTCTTCCTCTTTTGTTTTGGTTTCATTGGGGTGCTGAGGGTCGTGAGGGCAGATGCTGCCTCTCTTTCTAGGGTCTCAGGAGACACTTCTGTCTTTTCTGCCCCTTTTTCCTCTCCTTTTGTCTTCTTTGTCTCTGGTGGTTTTGTTTCCTCTTACTCTGTTTTGGTTTCTTCCTCCTCTAGTTTAGTTTCCTCCTTCTCTGTTTTGGTGTCTTCCTCCTCTATTTGTTCCTCAGTTTCCTCCCATTCTTCCCCTTGTTGCTCTTCCACCTCATTATCAGAAGGACTGTGATCATATGTGAGGGCCTTTATATCATCTTCTTCTGTCATGTTTCTAAATATTTCCCATGCTATGGGAATTGTGAATGTATGGAGGGCTTCTTCCACTAATAGTTTAATCAACCCATGGTGAGCCAACTGATCTGGACCTCTTGCCTTCAACCTAATGTTGGAATCTATGAGGGACTGTAGGAAAAATAGGGGATGCTGAGTTTCTGGGGTGTTGGAGTGTCCATGCCATATCTCTGCTCATGGAGAAGTCTAAAATGGTAGCCATAAACTATGTTATACCTCCCTTCACAAGAAATATACTTGATAATTTGATAACTAACCTCATCCCAACGGTAAGGTATGCTTGTTCTTCTAATGTCATTTTTTCCTTCTACAGGATGTTCATTGGGTCGAAAGAAGTTTTTCTTGGCAAACTGTCCAATTGGCTTTTAATCTTTGCTCCAAGGTAACCCAAGGGGAAGGCTGGTAACCCTACTGATAAATTTTGGGGTGATTTCCATGGAGAGACCCCTCAAAGTAATATTGGCATGTATCCTTGAGTGAGGGACTAAAGAAATGGCAAACTCCCAAGCCACTTATTCATCAAACACTCGGAATTTTTCAGAGAATGGCATCCAATTTGCTCTGGTAAAAGTGGCTGCTACTTCAGGATGTTCATGGATCCTAGCTGAATTTTGGGCTCCTTCCTCATGAATCACCCTATCATTTTTCTGATACCCCCTTTGAACACCCAAAATAGAGATGGAGACAAGAATTTTGAAGGAACAGTAAAACAGAGGAAAAACTGTGTTTTTTTTAGAAAATAGGAATAAAATTCTTATCTAATTTCTCTCCTTATATGGACTCAATTTATCCTTAAAATTATATCATTCCTTAAACATATTGATAATCAATGTGGGTATGCACAAAACCTACCTCTTCAAGCCATAAGTCGAGCAAAAATCCCATGTTTTCTCCTTAAAAACTGCTTACTACCCCTCTTGTAGAACTGGCTGTAGGTGCTCCTGTAGAACGCCGATAGCAGAAGGATGGCTAAAAACAATAGAGAATGATGGTTTCAAGGCTATGGAGGTGGTATAGAGCTTGTTGTAGCTAAGTGGATGAGGATGAAATGGAAGAAAAGGTGGTGAAGGAGTTTCGAGGAGGAGTACTTATGTCTTCTTTTAGATATTTCTGATGATTGGGTTAGCTGGCATAAATGTACGATGCCATATTTCGAACATTGGTCCCCACTACCTTCTCATCGTGAATCCTCATGAATCTTTCCCACAATCACTTCCCATCATTGCATCAAAGTTTGTATACCCTCCACTACCTATCCTTTGGATTTTCTGTGAGTTGACTAGGCACACGTGTGGTGGCATCTCTGGATGAGCACAGTCAACTGGATGAGGGTGGCCATTTGATTAGACACGTTTTCTCATTCAAACCTAACCATCTCATTCACTTATGCATATTTTTCAATTACATAGATGCAACAGAGGAGAGGGTTAGACATTTACCTGCAAGTCGAATGTTCGTCCTCTCGTGCATTTTGGTTCCTTTGCTGCTGCATGCTCATATTTCAGTTTTTGCATGCCTGTATTTCCTTTGTTGCATGCATTCTGCTATCTGATGTGTGGCTTGTTTGATTTGTGCAGGTACCCTCTAGCTAGATCTGAATTCAGATATCCTCTTCAATCCCCTGGTCACACTTCTTTTGCTGTTGTGTCTTGATTTTAAGGGGATCAACTGCTACAGGAAATCCTACAGGAGCTCCTATGACTCCTTCTCCCTTTAAAATTTTTAGCTGATTTTTGTGATGAGAGCTGCGAAGATGATACCAGAGACGCTGACGGAGGTGGAGAGGTATTTGGTAAGTTGCAGGTGAGATTTAGAGGTGTTGTTCCTTTTACTTTTTTGTTTTTTCTAAAAAACTGGTTTTTGTGCTTTTTTTACAGGAAGGAAAGAAATCAATGATGATGAGCTGGTGCAGGTGTGGGATGGATGGACAGGAGGGTGGATAGCTATAGGAAGGCCTACATGCTCTTCATGAAACTTCTCATCCCCTTAAACTATTTTTAGAATCCATTTCTGTCTCTCTGTGATTTCTACGGGAGCCTCCTGTAAACACATAGGGCCTCCTGTAGGATACACAATCTTTGGAAAAAAACACAATGAGGTGGAATAAATGTCAGAAATCATGGAGAAGAGTGTGGAGGAAGAGAAATATGATTTGTGGCATCTTCTCTTGCTTCCTATGGTCCACCTATAACCTGCAATGCACATTGAAAGTCAATTTTATTTTCCTCTTTCCTTTTTTTTTTTTTTTTTTTTTAAGACAACTAGGGTGCCTCGAGGAGGTTTTCACCCTAATTTCCTACCCTAGGCACCTCCAAAGGAGGTTTTAATCCAAGGATATTCTTCTCCCTTTTTTTTTGTTTTTGTCATCATTGGGCCACCTCAAAAGAGGTTTCCAACCCAATGATGGGACTCAAGTGCCTCATGGAGGTTTTCACTTGAGTCCTTACTATTTTTTCTTTTTTCTTGCTTCTTCAGTGAGTGGATGGAGTGGAGGCTAAGACCTACTCCACTACCAACACTGTCTTATTCAGATTTTCAATGAACTCTCACTTGGAGAGGGGATTCTTGTAAATTTTCAACCTGTTTCCATTGACAAGCATGGGGATGGCTTCTTCATCAATGGTTCTGACCAAAATTGAACCATTGTCTTTGTATTTTTCCACAGTGTAGGATCCCAGCCATCTTGTCCTCGGCTTGCTTTTGAAGTCTTTATACCTTGAGTCATAGAGTAGTGCCAAATATCCCTCTTGTAATTTCTTCTCCTTGATATTTTTGTCATGCCATATTTTCCTTTGAAGTTGAATTTCCTCTATGTGGAGAAGGGCCTGCAATATTTGTTCATCCAATCCATTGAGCTGGAGTAGTCTTTCCTTCTGTGCATGGCTGAGGTCTAGGTATAGCTGAGCTACCATTCTTAGTGTAGTGTATTCAAATTCTATTGAAAATAAGGCCTTCTTCCCATAGACCAGTTCATAGGGTGTGAATCCTTTGGTGGTCTTCCATGTTGTGTTATAGGCACAGGTGGCCTCAACTAGTCTATCCGCCCAATCTTTTTTGCTGCTGCTAACTACCTTGGTCAAAATTCCTTCCAAACCTATGTTAGTGACTTCCACCTACCCGTTGGCTTGTGGATGGTAAAGGGTGGAAGTCTTGTGCTTTATTTTATGATGTGTGAGTAAGTCTTTAATCAAATTGGAAGTGATCTGATTGCCTTGATCTGTGACCAGTTCTCTTGGATACTCGAACTTATAGAATATGTTTTCACTTAAAAAATCATCTACTTTTTCCTCTATTACTGCCTTGATTTCTTTTGTCCCTGCCCATTTTATCAGATGATCAGTGCACACAATGATGTATTTCCTTTGTTTTGATGGAGGGTTGATAGGACCCACAAAGTCCATGCCCCACTTCTCAAATGGCTCAAAGGTCACTTGAGGTTGCATGGGCATTTCATCCTTTGGAGTAGGTTTCCCCATCCTTTGACACCAATCACATTGGCTGGTATATCTCCTAACATCTTGATGAACAGTGGGCCAATAATACCCTACCTGCATTAGTTTGAAGGCAGTCCTCTTTGTTGCAAATGACCTCCATAAGGCCCATCATGACAGGTCAGGAGAATGTCAAAAACTTCCTCCTCCCTGATACATCTTCTCAAGATCTGATCTAGGCCAAGTTTGAAGAGATTGCCCCCAATCCAAGTGAAAGGGGCGCTTTTCCTCATGATCTTGCTCTTCTCTTTTGAGGAGAGGTGTGGTGGGAACTATCCTAAAACCAAGTAATTTGCTATACCAGCAAACCATAGAGAGAGTACTGAGATAGAAAATAGGTCTTCATTTGGCATTTGATCATCCACCATTCCTTCTTCACCTATAGGAAAATTTACTCTGGACAAAAAGTCAGCAACAACATTTTTTTTACAGGCTTATCAACAATGGTTAAATCAAGCTGTTGTAGTAAAAGAAACCATCTAAAAATGTGATCATTTACATCTCGTTTATTCATTAAATACCTAATTGTAGCATGATCAGTGTGTACAAAGGTTTGATAGCTTATGATGTAATGTCTGAATCTATTTAAGGAATGACTACAACTAGGAGTTCCTTCTCAGTTACCATGTAGTTTAAATCTACCTTTAACAAATTTTTACTTATAAATTATATGGCATAAGGTAACTTTTCATCAATTTGTCCCAAGGCTACTCCTATTTCTTTGTTCGAGGCATCTGTGTGAATGTGGAAAGGCAGGGCCCAGTTTGGGCCTCTCAAAATTGGGGCAGTCATAAGTTTTATTTTCAATGTATCTAGGGTTTCTTGACAATTTTCAGTGCATATGAACTCGAGATCTTTTCCCAAAAGACCAAACAATGGAGAAGCTAACTTACTGAAATATTTAATGAATCTTCTGTAATATCCAGCTAAGCCTAGGGAACTTTTGACATCTCTCACCTATTGAGGAGGTAGGACCCTTTGGATGATGGCAACTATGTTTGGGTCCACCTGCAATCCTTGTTGATATATTGCATGACCTAGGACGGTCCCTTCAGTCATAAAAAATTCACATTTTTCTAGACTAGGGGACATGTTCATTTCAATACACTTGTACAAAACTTTTCCTAGGTTAGATAAATCTTCCTGAAAGTTAGAACCATGAGGAGTAAAATCATCCATATATATTTCCACTGCATCGTGAACCAGTTCAAAAAATATACTCAATACTGCTCTCTAGAAAGTGGCTAGAGTGTTGCACAAACCAAAAGGAAGGACTCGATATGCAAAGGTACCGTAAGGATAAGTGAAAGTGGTCTTATCTTGGTCTTTTGGGCTGATTTGAATCTGATTGTACCCTCTAAACCCATCTAGGAAGGAGAAAATATTTTTCCTCGCTAGACCGTCTAACACTTGATCTATGAAAGGAAAAGGAAAATGGTCCTTTTTAGTGGCCTTGTTCAGTTCCTGATAATCGACATAGATTCTCCACATACCATTTTTCTTTGGCACTAGCACCAAAGGAGGGACCCATTCACTGTCAGAGATGGGGTAGATGAATCCTGCATCAAGTAATTTTTGCAATTCTTCCTTAACAATGTTTTTAAGGGTTGGATTCATCCTCCTTTGAGGTTGCCTAACTAGTTTGTAATCTTCCTTAATGTATATATGATGAGCACATACTGAAGGGTGCATTCTCTTCATCTGCTTATAACTCCAAGAGAAGGCATCTAAATGTTTCTCAATAAGTTTCACAGTTCCTTCTCCTCGGAAGTGGATAGGGATGAGTTGATTTTCAAGGTTCTTTCTGGGCCAAACTCTATATTCTTAACACAAAGAGAGGTTTGGTCGGCCACACAGAGATCAGTTAAGGGATTGTCTTGGGTTTCTTTCACTAGATCTTCTAATGGAAAAATAATGGAAGGTGGATTCTCAATTAAATTTTCAATGATATCATCCTCATTTTCAACTAGAGAGGTAGATCATGTTCTAGCAACTGTTGGGTAGGAGGGTATAGGATTAGCTGCTAGGACATATGCCCATTCTTGATGGTCATGTTCCCAGCCTGACAACTGATGCAAGCATCGACAGTGGCCAACCAGGGTCTTCCCAAGATGAGAGGATACCCAGTAAGCTTTGCCTTTGACAAGAGAACTAAGAAATCAGCAGGGTACTCCCAAGAATTAATGGAGACCATCACATCCTCCACAATCCCTTCAAGGGTCACAGTGGAGCGGTTTGCTAGCTGCAGTACTATTGTGGTCTTCCTCAAGGAACCCTAGAGGTTGAGTTTGAGCATGGTGTCCTTTGTCATCACATTAATGGCAGCTCCCAGATCAATCAAGTTATGTAGGATCATGGTGCCATTGATGTGGACATCAATTATTGGGCTTCTAGGGTCTAGATATTTCGGATAGATTACCTGCCCCAACATCAGGTCGGACAGTTGTCTTATGACATTGATGGTTGGAGCATCTCTCTTTCGCCTACCTGGATGCCTGAAGCACTTCTCCTTGATCATCTTATTGTATATAGGCACATACTTTATGGCTTGGAGAAGTGGTATCTTTACACATAACTGTTTCAATTCTTCCAGAAGTTTAGTTTCTTCTTGGGTGGGTTGTGTTGTCCTGAAAAATCTCTCAGGAAAGGGTATAATTTCTTTTGGTTCACTTTCCTCTTTATCTTCCTCAATCTCTTGAGGGGGAGGGTGGCTAGCTGGGAGAACCTTCCCAGATCATAGGTTAATCTTGTCAATCTCCATAGCATAAGTTGGGCATGATGGTTCCCCACTACATACTTGTTGGGCCTGTTTTTTGTTCGGGTTCGGGTTCGGCTGATCAAGCATTTGGGGTTGCCTTGGTGGAGCAGGAGGCAATGGTTGTGGTTGATTAGGTGGTGGAGGTAAAAGAGCGGGAGGAGAGTTGTACTAGGGCTTCCACACCTGATGAGATACATTCCACAAAGGTTTGGCTGAGCATAGGATTGAAATGCATGAACAACTGGTTGGGCATGATATTGAGATGGATAGGTCCAAGGAGGAGGTGTGGACCAGGAGGTGTTGAGTTGTGTTATATTCTTTCCACGACTAACCTACGTAGTGAACCGGGGGGTTAGAGCGGGGGCGAGGCCCCCCTTCGTTGTGCCGATTACGCAGAGGGGGGGTCACAGGTGGGGCGGCAACCCCTTGTCTGGGGGGTTTGAGGAGGGCGGGTAGCCCCCCTCTACGGGGTTCGGGGCAGCACCCTGAGAAATGTTTTTTTGGACCCTATATTAGGTTGGGTGAACCTACCTATGGTTTTCGGTCCATGGTTTTTGATGCAATGGTTTTCTGTCCATGGTATTGGATGCTTCGGCATGTATAAATATGTATTGTAACATTGAAAGGAATATAATGAAAAATCAAGCTGGTAGTCTCGGTCTTGAGATCCAGTGGGAAATCTCTGTGTATACTGTTTTATGTGTTATGCTCTCGCATTTTTATTTTTCTACGATTTAGAATTCGTATGCAGGTAATTTCTGTACGGGGTTAAAACCTACATTTGGTATCAGAGCTGTTTTGGCTTCAAGGGGACGCCTTTGTTGCCGAGGGGTTTCGCTCGGGCCTGTGGTAGACCCTGTTCAGTGGGAGATCTGCGAGATCGATTCTGGTGGTGAAAGAAGATGGCGAGCAGCGGAAAGATAGAGATTGAGAAGTTCAATGGTCAGAGTTTTGAGTTGTGGAAACTCAAGATGGAGGATCTGTTGGTGGATAAAGATCAGTGGATCGCGGTGGATCCGGGTACTTAACCAATGGGAGTGACCGATGAAGAATGGAAGAAGTTGGATCGGAAGGCAAAGAGCACAATACGATTGTGTGTCTCAGATTCAGTATTGTTGAATGTATCAGGGGAAGCTACGATGAAGGCTCTGTGGGACAAGTTAGGGACCTTGTACCAATATAAGTCTCTGGTGAATAAAATATTCCTGCGGAAAAAGCTATATAACCTGAGGATGAAAGATGGAGACTCAATGATAGAGAAACTGAATTCGTTTAATACTGTGGTAAGTCAGTTATCATTTGTTGATATTAAAATCTTAGATGAAGATAAGTGCTTCAGTCTGTTGTATTCTCTACCAGATTCGTGGGATAGTCTGGTTATTACAATAGGTAGCAATGCAACTGCTTTGCAGTTTGATGAAATAGTCTCAGTCTTGCTGACGGAGGAGATGAGATGGAAAAATATGGACAACCAGAATGGTGATGCCTTTTCTGTACGAGGACGGTCCCAGAACAGAAACAAAAATAAGTCATCGAGTGGGAGATCTAAATCTCTAGGAAAACCCACAAAGGTGGTGTGCTAGAAATGCGGAAAGGAAGGGCAGTTCAGAAGGGAGTGTAAATCTAAAGCTCCTGATAAAGGAAAGGGATCTGATGATGCTCCTTCTTCAGAGGCAAAAACCACCTCAGATGAAGGTGGGGATGTTTACTTGGCTTCTTCAAGTACACATGTAGATCATGAGGCATGCTTGATTGACTCAGGTGCATCCTTTCACTTCACTCCCCATAGAGAGTGGATCTGCGAGTATGAGAAATATGATGGTGGTGATGTCTTCTTATGAGATGATAGGAAGGCTAGAATCATAGGTCGCGGAAAAGTAAAGTTGAAGTTGCAAGGTGGAAGGGTCAGAACCCTTCCGGGTGTTCTGCATATTCATGCGTTAGCCAGAAATCTGACATCTGTAAGAAAGTTGGATGATGTAGGTGTAAAGACAGTGTTCGAGAAGGATACTTGCAAGATGGTTCTAGGAACACTGGTATTGATGCGGGGAGTTCTTATTGGAACTCCGTACAAGCTGCAAGGTAGCACTGTTGTTGATGGGTGCAATAGTTCTATGGTTCCTGAAAATGGAGTAGAAAATCTAGTGGTCTCTGGAGAGAAGACCATGTTGTGGCAGCAAAGGCTTGGACATATTGGCGAGAAGGGTCCTCGAATACTTCATGGTAAAGGTATGGTAGAAGGTATGATTAATAGCTCTCTGGATTTTGATTTATGTGAAAATTGTGTATATGGGAAGCAGAATCAGGTGAGTTTCTCCTCTGGTGGTAAGAGGACGAAACAAATATTAGAGCTTGTGCACAGTGATGTGTTTGGACTTGTGAAAGTTCCATCACTGGGTAAGTCTGTGTACTATGTATCATTT
>APFE031620282.1:0-13854 GCA_000404065.3 Pinus taeda
CTTAGAAAATTTGTGTCAGTATTTTTTGATGATATACTAATCTACAACAAGTCTTGGAAGGATCATGTTCAACATGTTGATAGAGTGCTCAAAATATTGGAGGAGAAACAATTATATGCAAAAACCTCCAAATGTTTCTTTGGAGTACTAGAGGTGGAATATTTGGTTCATATGTATCTCATGAAGGTGTTAAGGTAGACCCTAGCAAAATTAAAACCATTAAGGAATGGAAAATCCCCACATTGATAAAGCATATGTGAGGATTTCTTGGGTTGACAGGGTATTATCGCAAGTTCATTAAGAATGATGGAAGAATACCAACACCTCTAACAACATTATTGAAGAAAGATGCATTTTCTTGGACTCTAGAAGCAACGAAAGCCTTTGAACATCTTAAAGAGGTAATGTTCCAAGCATCGGTCTTAGCTACATCAGACTTCACAAAAATATTTATTCTGGAATGTGATGCCTCGGGAAATGGAATTGGTGTTGTTTTAATGCAAGAAGAAAGATCCATTGCTTTTGAAAGTCGTCCAATGAAAGGAAAATATTTACACAAAGCTATTTATGAGAAGGAAATGTTGGCAATACTACATGCACATAAGAAGTGGTGACCTTTCCTAATGGCAAGATACTTCAAGGTAAAAACGGATCATGATAGTCATAAATACTTTTTAGAACAAAGATTATCTTCAGAAGAAAAACAAAATGGGTCACAAAGAAGTTTGGTTATGACTTTGAAATCATCTACAAAAAAGGGAAGAAAAATGTTGTTGGAGATGCACTCTCAAGAAAGAATGAGGATGTGGAAGCATTACTTTGTGCCATATCTATTATCCAACCAAATTGGATAAACAAAGGAAGGGATGAATAGAAGAATGACAAAGAAGTGTGGGAACTCATTCAAAAGTTGCAGGAAGATCACAATACATTTTATACATTTAGCTGGAAAAATGATTCGTTATGGTACAAATATTGTTTATACATGTGTAAGAATTACCAACTCAAACAAAAGGTTCTTCTAGAATTGCACACATGTCCCTTAGGAGGGCATTCAGGAATTTTCAAAACTTACTACAGGGTTAAGAAGGATTTTTTTTAGGATGACCTTAAATCTGATATTCAAAAATTTGTGGTGGAATGTTTAGTTTTCCAACAAAATAAAGTTGAGATAATTAAGACCCCAGGTCTATTACAACCTTTATCCATTCCAAGTCAACTTTGGGAGGAGGTTTCAATGGATTTTATCACAGGTTTACCCAAGTCCAAAGGAAAGAGTGTCATCATGGCAGTAGTTGACAGACTTACCAAGTATGCACACTTTTATGCATTATTTCATCCATTTAAAGCTAGTACAGTTTCTACTGCATTTATGGAAACAATTGAAAAGCTACATGGAAACCCAAAGATTGTTGTAAGCAACAAAGATCCTATTTTCGTTGGAAATTTTTGGACATAATTATTTTCCTTTCTGGGTACTCAATTAGCTCATAGCTCATCTTATCATCCTAAATCTGATGGGAAAACTGAGATAGTGAACAAATGTTTGGAAGGATATCCTCATTGCTTTGTATATGATAAATAGACACAATGGGTCAAATGGTTGCCTATGGCTGAATGGTGGTATAACACTTCATTCTATGTTGCAACAAAAATGATCCCATTTATGGCACTTTATGGATATCATCCACCGTCCATAACATCATATTTAAAAGAAAATTCTAAGGTTCAAGCAGTGGAATATCACATCAAGCATCAACAAAATTTCTCCAACTCTTAAAGGATAGCGTGGCTTTGGTGCAAAATAGAATGAAACAACAAGCATATCAACGTCGCAGCGAAAAAAGTTTTGATGTAGGTGACTGGGTATTTCTATGACTACAACCATACAAACAAACGTACCTCAAGCAAGCTAAGAAGGATAATAAATTATCACCAAAGTATTATTGTTTGTACAAAGTGTTGCCTGCATCTTCCCGAGTGCACCCAGTTTTCCATGTTTCATGCTTAAAGAAGGTTATAAGTGACAAGCTCCCAGTTCAAACAATATTTCCAAAACTTGATGAGGAAGGGAAAATCATGTTGGAACTTGAAGCAGTCATTGAAACGAGAACTCGACAGCTATAGAATCGATCAATTTCAGAGTATCTCATCAAGTGGAAGAACTTACCCATTGAAGATTCCACATGGGAGGATGATAATTTTATATCAAAGCATCCAGAACTACTCAAGTGTAGAGGACAACACTTTTTTGAAGGAGAGGGGAATGTTAGGTCCCTATAATACTAGCGTATTCCCTTCATTGTAGCCCCTTATTTTTATTGTTGTGTCCTTGTTGTCCTCATATTGTTATTATTGTGCCCCATAAAGGCCCACTATTGTTATTATTGTGCCATTACATTATTATTTTTATGTCAGCTCTGATTATATTATGATCCCTTACACTCCTATATATGGAAAGGAGGCCTTTTCATTTGTATCATCCAAGAAATTTTCATTTGTGTAATTTAAAGGAGGTTGCCCCCTCGTAGAGGCTACTTTTGAAGTCGTTGATCTATCTCATTCTTCTATTTTGTGAGTTGGTTGCATAACACAATCCCTTCACCTTCTCTCTCTTCCCCTCCTCCACTTGGCCACACTTCAGATGGAAGGCCCAAAAACTTTGGAGTATGAGTTGTCAACATTTTAACTTTCTAGTCCTTTTGGACATGTTTTAATCCTATATTTTTCCTCAGTTTTTTTGCCTACAAACAAAACAATGAACATGTTTGTCAAGAAAAGTAAGCATGACATCATTGAAAATAAATCCTATCAAAAATTCCATTCTTGCAGTAAGCAAAACCCTATCTAAAAATGAATTTCAAGTGGACATGAACACAAACTCATTCAAAACTTATTCACAGGGGTCAAGGAGGGGACATGTAATTGTTTTTCCAATGCCCAAATCATCTCCAAGATAAATGCTTACATTATGAGTGAGGTCATTCTACAAATTGGTAGGCATCATGAAAACCTGGCATGGAGATTCTTCAAGTGCGTTGCCTCCTTGCCACGCTAACATAATACCACCCACCTTTACTAAATCATAATCCATATCCTCAGTAAGAAAAATAAGTTCAAAACTTCTTTGTCATTACTTCAATTCTTTCCCATAAAGGCTTCCTATCTTCTCCAGTATTCTTAGATGTTATGATCAATGAGTATAGCAAGTTTGCCACCAATTCTATAGTTTTTAGTATGTTGACCAATTCATAAGGACAATTATAAGTGACCCGAGATGCAATCCAAGTCTTTTATTAGTTGGGTTCTTATGGGATCAACCCCACCATACACTCTTGTAATATCCTTCTAAATTGTCTAGTCGAGGCCAAATTGCCAACTATGACCTAGAAAATTTATAAGGAAATATTGTGTATAGGGATCGAGGTTGATTCTCAAACTTTTAATGTCATGATCCATCCCTACTGCAAACAAGGTGATCTAAAAACTGTTGAAGAACTTGTAAATCAGATGAAGCATTGATTCAGTCCAGGTTTGTTCAAATATAATAGTCTTATTTCCCTTATTTCCAAGAAAGGAATGCAATATGAAGCTTTAAGCATCCAAGACACAATGTTAGAGAAGGGTAGCCAACCTGATATTGTAACATACAACACTCTACTACATGGGTTTTTCAAAGAAGGAAGATTGAGGGATGCATTGAAGATTCTGAATGAAATGGGTGATATGGTTGCAAATAATGTAACATATAATACCCTGATTGATGGCTATTACAGAGAAAATAATATGACTGACATTGTCAAAATGGAGGATGAAAAAATAAGGAAAGGGATGGTGTCAGGAACGGTGACATACAATGTCCTCCTCCATAAGCTTTGTGAGGAAGGGAAATTGGAAGAAGCAAATGATCTCTTAAATGAAACAATAGAGAAGTGTCTTGAACTTGATCACTTTAGAGGACATACCCTGATCGATTCACAATGAAAGAGAGGTAACATGGATGATACCTACAAACTTTGCAACAAGGTGTTACAAAGTGGGCTAGGTTTTTATGTGTATACTTGCAAGGCTCTTATTCATGCATTTTGCAAGTGTAGGAAAATAGATGAAGCAAATGAGGTCCCTTTTGAAATGATGATTGAAGATTTTTATTTTCCAACAAGATTTTATAATTCAAGAATTCTACTTCCTCTTATAATCCTGTTTTTTACCCACAACTATAGGTCTGATTTTTTTCATGTACGACCACCAACTCCACCAACATGATTGGTTGTATATGTTTCTGTTTGTGAAAAATATGTTTGTTGTTCTTGTTAGTAATGAACTTTGAATATTAATAAAATTGGTTTATTTTCTGTTGAGTGTAGGTTGTATGCCTAATTTTACTATTTACTTATTGTTAATTGATGGTTAATGTGTCCAACACAATGAAGAGGAAACTTTGAAGCACTAGATGATGAATTTGTCAAAAGAGATTTATCTGAATATGTTTTTCTCAATAGTATCATCATTCAAGGTCTGTGTAGGAAAGGAAAGCTGAGAAGTGTCGAAACAAATGTTCAACCATTGAGGAAAGGATTAAAGGACACTAAAAAAATATCTTTTACCTATTCTAGAGACATTTTCATAGAAAACACATTATGAGTATTGTGGTAGTTGTAAAGTTTCTTATAGCTACGAGGCTCAAGATGCTCCTCTAGAATCACGTCATGCTACTTCTCTAAGTGTTGAGAATAGAATTTAATAGCTTCACTGTGTGCAAAAATGAATAAACAATGGCTCATACTTTGTATAGTAGATCACTAAGCCATATCAACATGCCATTAAAAATATTCGAGACAAAGATAAAAGCTTAAGCCTTAAACCAAATTATTTGGTAAAAATTATCTTCACATCAATTATATATATTAAGAATCAAAGGTAATTTGAAAATAGATTTGGCTAAGCCCAAACCCTTCCAAAACAAATTGCTCAAATCTCAAGTGCACAATGATTTCAGTAAGTATGTTACTTCTAGTTATTGCTACTA
Organism: Pinus taeda; assembly: GCA_000404065.3. Classification (NCBI taxonomy): domain Eukaryota; kingdom Viridiplantae; phylum Streptophyta; class Pinopsida; order Pinales; family Pinaceae; genus Pinus; species Pinus taeda. The sequence goes on from APFE031620282.1 coordinate 5,030, forward strand.
AGGTGCAACATATACCTAGTAGGCCTGAGAAAACAATGTTGTTGTAGAATATCATTGCCCAATAATATGGACTTATATTTGAACTCCGAACTTTTCTCGCTCGGATAATATCTGTTATTCCTATGTTTCATCCATTAAGGCCATAGAGGCCTATTGGACAAAGAAAAAAGGAGTTGTGATTTTATCAGCGATTTTCTCAACTCTAGGATTTATTTCTTCGAATTCAACTTAAGTAACTTCTAATATCCATCATAGTTACAACAAGTAGACAAAAAAGTCACATGAAGATACTATTCAGTTGGACTCTCGCTCATATTTGGGTTTAGAACTATTGGCTTAGGAATAACCATGGGACAAGAAACATTCACTCTGGATCCACATAGACCTACATTTCCTTCAAGTGAAGTCTTGTTCAATGTGTTGAATATACCACTTGTTGGTATCCTCAATTTAATTTTGTTGTGGGAAATTTTTACTAATAATAGATGATCGAAGTCCCATAATTGCTGGTCTAATTCTCCAGTCAGGTTGTTCATTGTTCAATTAAGAATTTTTAGTCAACACAACTTGGCTAATTCCCTGGGCACATTTCCAGTCAAACTATTGTGTACCAAGCTCCTACATATAGGAAAAATGTTCAAACAAAGTGTACTATCCACATTTCTTTTAGTATACACATCAAAAACCAGAAAGAGAAATCAGATATGAAAAAAATAGCCCTATAAAGGCCATTCATTTTATAAACGATTATGGGAAACACAATTTATTTCATGTCTGGAAGATAGGAAAATTATCAACACACTACAAGAAAATGACCCGAGAATAAACATCACAAGCTCTACCAAGTAACATACAACATTATTAAATATTCCCTAACGGAAATGATGTGAAATGTTATAATAGACACAAAATAGAAAGTAAAAAGTAAACACTGCAACATAATTTAAATATTTCTCAAAGCTCATACAAGCAACATGGACAAGAAAACTTACATAGCTTCTCTTTTGTGACATTATCTCTATACTTACAAATGATTTTTAGTCCATATCTTTACCTTCACTTATTACTTTCAGATATTTGGGGGTAGGAGGGGTTTGATTCGGTAGGGCCACCTTTGGGTTAGCTTGGGTCATGAGCAGACATTGATGGATTTAATGGTCTTGGCTTTAACAATGAAATCAAGTGTTAAGAAAACTGACATGGAAAACTAGTTGGGGTGGTTCTGGTTGATAGTATTAATGAGAACATATTCCTTAATTTCTTTAAATAGGTTGACCCTAAAATAGATTTTGAGATGTTGAGGGTGAATAATTTTTCAAGTTCCATGGTAGATAAACTTTCCTAGCGGGTTTGCAGTTAACTCTAGGGTCAAAAGGAACTGCATTAAGAGGCTAGGGAAGTCAACTTATATTGTGCAGACTAGTTAGGAAACATTTTCAACTAAGAAATCATGAATCCAATGGGTGAAAACCATCAAGGTATTATTACATATCTAAAGGTTGTGAAACATGATTTCTAGCACATGGGTTAAGTCAGTGAACCGAAATAGTAAAAATCATTTTGTTAGGCTATGGACATGGGTGTAATAACAATGTTGTCACTTATGACACCTCTTAGTTCCAATTCCATATGATTATATCCAAGGGAACTCTCCCTACATTATATCCAACAATGGAGCCTGCCTTCAACAAATTGTGTAAACTATCTACCCATAATCAATAAATTCAATATTATGAGGAAGGTCATTACTTTGTGATAGACCTCTTGGACAAATATTTCAAGGAATTTTCATTTCCATCTCTTCACTACACGTTGTTATAGAGTGAAAACCAACAATGGCTCTTTCAGGTGAGTTCATAATTCATTCTTTATGATAGAAAGGTTGAGGCGAGATATCTTAACTAGATCATAGAAATGGAAAAGGATTACACAATAACACAACCATAACGTTTGAAATAACCCCAAGGATCGTGACTCTTCAAGCCATGGCTCAATTTCCCTTACAAAGAAATATTTTGTGTTTGAGAGTCTAAGGAAAAGCAAGACACTACACATTTGGTTATTTTAAATATGGTGGTAGAATAAAAGTTGTCGTGGAGAAACCCCCTCTACTACTTCATAGTATTTTTCCTAGATTGTATGATCCTTCTAATTGAATGGTATTGTTTATTTTTAAAATTTCATACCATGCCACAATTCCACTTTCCTTTAGCTGTCAAGCCTGATGCATTATTCTTTTACTTTATTGCTTAGCCCTTGTAATGAGTAAAATAGGGAAAACCTCTTATTTATATATATTTGGCCAAGTAGGAGAAAGGAAAATGTGTAGGTCAAAAAAGTTTAATTCTCAGGGGGTGTCAAAGATCTCCTTCAAAAGGGGAAGATATGAGTAACCTATGAAGAAAGTGGTAGAAAAAATGGGCATCTTTCTCAAATCTATAATAAAGAATCTTCATGAATGGGGGCAGAGTGAGAACCCAAAGAAATAATACGATAATCCCAATATATTCCTCACAAAACCACTTCCCTAAAGCCTAAATAGAGTCTTCAAAGGTATTTTTACTAGGCTACATTGGACTCTTATTTATATTTAAGATGTTCTAGCTAGCCAATGGTATACTTGGCTGAAAAGGTGTGATGTTGCACAACACAAGCACAATAAATGGAGCATCAATCCTACAAATGAAATATTGGAGAATGGAGCTCTAATCAAGGACCAGAAAAAAGAAGTGGAATTAAGGTTGTACAACTTGAGGAATCCCATCAAGCAGGTATCCCACTGAGATGAGAAAGGAAAATAAACCATCCAACAAATTTTGGGAAAATGGCTGCAAAGAAGTCAAGGAGGGATGGAAAAGGAAACGAGAATGAAGAAAGAGAGACAAAACAAACTACATACAATGCAATTACAACACTGATTGGGAGAGGAGAATGAAGCAAAAAGGCCCAAGTCAACAATCTTAGAAAGGTTTGTAGCTATTTAAGAAGGTTTTCTTATGTTATCAAAATATTTATCATGGGTTGCAATACGGCGCCATCCATGGTAGTAAAATATTAAAGGTTATCAATTTGATCTCTATAAAGAAAATCAACTCAACTATAACAAGGCCAAATTTTGTTACGTTGCATAAATATATAGTGGATAAATTCAAATCATGCCATTATAAATATGGATAGAATATCATGCATTAAAACTTTAAAGGCCAATTCAAAATCAAAACAGGGGGATTTGGATGTGGCTTCCCTAGTTTTGTAATAAAATTTTTGAATCAATAAAAGAACATCTTTTAATTACCAAAATTAATCAAGTTGTTATCACCATTGGTATCAAAGAACATTGCAAGGAAAGGCCACTTTGGATAGAAAAATATTGATCTAAATAAGATAAATAATGTTTAAAATGTTAAAAGGTGGTGATGTGAAAGGAAAAGGAATGAATACCAGGCTTCACAAAACCTTCATTTCAAGCCTTGGTTCAAATACCATAGCACTGACTTCGCATACCATGTGACTAGTGTCCTCATCAAAATGAGAGTTGGGTAGACTAAATGATCAGTGTCGTAGTTGTCATCATTAAATTTTATATCAGTGCCAAATTTTCTCTTAGTTATGGAAGTGACTAGAGAGTCAGTGGTGATTAAGTCAACATCATCACAACCATGTCTGGCTTTTGTAGTTGCAATTGGTAGCTTTTCTCCACTTTCATCAGCATGATCATCACTTCCACTTACCACTATGGGAACCCTGCTAGACAGTACAATGTATTATGAATCCTCATTAAAGTCATATATTTTCTCAATATTAATACTACATAAGAACTCTTGCTGGTAGTCCTCTAATGTAATAATAAGACCATTTGTGACTGGAACTAGAAATTCTCCTAACATCTTCTCTAATTTTTATGTATAATGTGCAACAACATCTTCCTCAATATCATCACCATACTCAAACAAAAGTGTATAACCATGCATGATCGATGGTGAATTGATACCTAATTTAGCCTCGATAATGTTTTCTATAATATCCCTCAGTTTTGCTTGTCGATTATTCACCCCTAGTGATACAGGTGTCCTAGACCATACATAACAAGATTTGTTGGGTTAAAATGGATCTATTGACATCAGAAGCATATTCCTTGATGGATGTCATAAGAATTATGTCATTCTACAGTTATTTTAATCATTTCTTAGCAACTTAGTTGTTTCAAGTAAAATTAGACCTACAACGATTTCATTTGTTGTTGTTATTACATGAACAATATTGCCTACAATGCCTTTAGCTTCAACCAAGATATGCATTTGGATGACAATAGAAGAAATTCAAATGTTAGCAGTTGCAGTAACAAATTCAACTACTAACTGGTCATTTTTGTCAAATGTCAAACTCCTCATCTCCTATTTTCTTCTTTCAAAAAAAATATGCAAGGTCTTCATGAAAATTCTCGCGTTATCAAAAATATTCCAAATGTCCTGTGGGTTTTTTAGTCCGAAGGAATCCATTGCAGATAAGGAGATACCCCTTTCCTCTATTCTTGAATTATTATATATTCTAATACTCTCCATTCTCCTTCAGTGGACTAATGTCTTCAATGTATTTAGGAGTTGTTGATCTCCTCTTCTTCCATGTTTCTGGATTTCTCAAAGTCTTCTCTATATTGTATCCAAAAACATGGTCAAATATTCAACTTCCATGGTCTTCATCACTTTCATCCTCATGAACATCAAACATCATCCTTTGTGGATCCTCCCATGTCATTAGACTATGCATTAAAATCAATTTCATGGCTCCTATCCCCAAACAAATTTGCAAAAAGTAGTTCTTTTGCCGAGATAATGCAATGTACAAACTTTGATGGAGTACCTGTGATTGTAAAAAATGGATATGTTTTTGGTGTTGGATTTGATTGGAATTCATAACACTATCTCTCACCCTTAACATGCACAGCGACCTGTCCTAAATACCCAGTAGTTTCACCTTCTACTAGAGGAACTCTTGTAGCCAAGCAAACACTGTTCACATGTCAGTGAGCATCTAGATTGTCCATCCCATTTAAAATGAAATTAAACTGCTTAAAAAATATACACCAAACTCAGGATCCTTGACATTAGCATGATGTGCAACAATCTTCATATAATGCATGAATTTTAAGATAGCCTCTCGTGCCACACTAGTTTTTGATTACCTAATGTGGCAATTACAAAATAGAAATTTCCTATTTAAATTGTTAATGCTAATTGAATTCATGTCACTGACATGGACATGTTTGAAACCCGTAAGTGAGAGGGTTTTGAGAAGCTCACATCTAATTCTGATAACACCAGCCATCAAAACCTTGGCACTTGCAATTTCATTTAATTCATTCGGGAAGCCATTGGGGTTCACAAAAATTATGAACAACTGAAATGAAGGAGAAAGGGCTCTCAGAACATGCTGGTGGAGAAGATCACTGCCCCAGAAATTAAAGTGGGCCACCTGAGTTACCTTCCCCCATGCCAGAGTAGGGTCGAATAGTACAGTGGAAGATTTAAAGCCATATCACCTTTACACCTTCCTTTTCCTCTGCATTAGCCTTTGTAGGAAGTGAACCTATTCATATATATCTTGGCCTTGAATTGGGTAATGAACTGCTATAGATAGTTTCCTTTACCATTTTCTAATTGTCTACCTTAAACCATAAAGATACAACTTGTCCAGAGAAGTAAAACAATTGCACAAAAAAATAAATTGAAACCTAAAATATGATAAAGGTTGGTGACTTTGAAATTTTAGTATGACTGGAGATAATATATTCTCAAATTATATGCAAAATTAAACCCTATTATCATTCTATCACCTCTAATGTAGGAAGCTATAAATATCATACAATGAACACTGTAAAAGGAAACCTAAAGGAAACATAGAGAACAAATTATACAGAGTGGTGAGAGAATTGGATAGAACAAATTTGGAACACGGAAGCTTACGAATGTCTTACTTGAATGAGAAGAGAATTGACAGAAGGACATCGAACATTCTAAGACTTGGAACATGATGCATGCATGTAGAGACATTTAAATAGAAAACCTCTATCCTTATAAGAGAGAAATTATGAAAAAAAATAATATCTGATGTTAAATTAAAATAAAACAACATATAAAGGGGAATGTAAGCACTTTCATAGTGGGAACTAAGATGAGAGTATCGTATCACTTGGAAAACAAGTGAAACAATAGTAAGCACCATTGACTTGACTGGTAAGACAAAAGGGAAAGGAAAATACATAATTTAACCCTGAGAAAATACTAGGGTACAAGCCATAAGGAAGGCGAGGAAACCTAAGTTGTAGAAACAATTTATGGCTCAGTTGACCAACCTAAGCTATAAGACGAGGTCCTGTTAACATAATCTCACTGGAAGGAGACAAGAAAGATTTCAATAGTAAACCCTTTACAGAACCATGAATAGAGCGAACAGAGAACCTTACAGGAGTCAAGACATGCAAGAAATTGTGCAAATTAATTATCAAGAACTTTGTTAAACACATGGTGTGATAGAAATACAAATTTACCTATAATGTGTAACAAACCCTTGCCAAATTAATTTCCAGTTCAGCCATAATCCAACCGATTTGCAACATAAAATGAAGGGGTAGTCACTGGGAGAAACAAATTGTACCATAACCTCCAGTAAAGAAAAAAGGAACATGAATATAACTAAGCTTACTTGGAATGAAGCACGAGGTGTCCATCCATAAACCATTTGACTCGGATTCAAATAGAGTCTCTAGTAGGAAGTCAATGGGAAGCAACCCTAAAGAAATGAAACCTTGGATCCATTATGTAGAAATTAATGTGTAGATTCAATACAACTCATGAAATTTACTAAATCAAAAGACTTGAAGCTACTCTACTAATTTGCAGAAGTTAATTCACCATATAGAACAATAATCATAGACATGGAAAAGGAAACATCATGTGTGCACAAAGATATATCTAGGGGAAAGCAACTACTCAAAACACCTTACTATCTATATTGAATTAATCAGACAATAGATATGAAATATATATGCTTACTCAAGCCTAAGTACACCCTGCAAGTCTATAGTCTATCCCTTTGCCTAACTAACTGACTCTGGCCAAAACATAGGCAAAGTTATTTCCATTTAAGCTATAATCCAATCGACTTGCAACATAAAATGAAGAGGTAGCCATTTGGAGAACCAAATTGTACCATAACCTCCAGTAAAGAAAAAAGGAACATGAATATAACTGAGCTTACTTGGAACAAAGCACGAGGTGTCCATCCATAAATGATTGAAATCAAATTCAAATAAATTCTCTAGCAAGAAGGCAATGGGAAGCATCCCGAAATAAATGAAATCCTGGATTGATTATGTAGAAATTAATGTGTAGATTCAATACAACTCATGAAATTTACTAAATCACAAAACTTGAAGCTACTCTATTGATTTGTGGAATTTAATTCACCATATAGAACAACAATCATAGACATGAAAAAGGAAACATCACGTGTGCATGGAGATATATCTGGCGGAAAGCAATTGCTCAAAACCCCTTACTATCCATGTTGAATTAATTAGACTATAGAGATGAAATACATATGCTTTCTCAAGCCTAAGCACACCCTGCAAGTCTATAGTCTATCCATTTGCCTGACTAACTAACTCTAGCCAACACTCAGACAAAAGTTTTTCCAGTTCAGCCATAATCCAATCGACTTGCAACTTAAAATTAAGGGGCAGTCACTGGGAGAAACAAATTGTACCATAACCTCCGGTAAAGAAAAAAGGAACATCAATATAACTGACCTTACATGGAATGAAGCACGAGGTGTCCATCCATATATGATTGGACTCATATTCAAATAAAGTATTTGGCAGGAAGTCAATGGGAAGAAGCCTTAAAGAAATGAAATCATGGATCCATTATGTAGAAATTAATGTGTAGATTCAATACAACTCATGAAATTTACTAAATCACAAGACTTTAAGCTACTCTAGTGATCTATAGAAGTTAAGTCACCATATAGAAAACTAATCATAGACATGAAAAAGGAAACATCACGTGTGCACAGATATTTATCTCAGGGAACACAACTTCTCAAAACCCCTTACTATCTATATTGAATTAATTAGACAATAGAGATGAAATACATATGCCTGCTCAAGCCTGAGCACACCCTGCAAGTCTATAGTCTATCTCTTTTCCTGACTAACTAAATCTGGCCAACACTTGACCAATTTTCAATCCCTCCACGATCCTATTTCCTTGCATTTTTCACTTGGAAAATTGCCCCCTTTTTTTAGGAATTCACACCATGGAATTGCGCAATTTTCTTAGGTCCTTCCCCTGACTACATGCACCACCTATACACATTCGAATATGATACACTTGATAGTAAAATGACTTGCAATCTCCATCTCAACTAGGTAACTCGAATTCTTTGTATGCAACAATTACTTTGGGTTGATTGATTATTTAACTAGTTGATCACCAAGTGTGGTTGAAGTTCCACTTCCACAACTTGACCTTCACTATTTCTTTTGACTGTTAAAACTAGTTAAACTAAAAATAACTCAAATTAACTATAATAGATTTCTAGAATTTAGAAATCAAAGATACTGAACCGAACTCAAGCTTCCCTAACTCAAATTAACTAAGTTAACTGAGTGACAAGTACCATGTCACCTCAGTTAACTACCTCGAAGTATTCGGTTGAAATAGAAAGTCAAATTTTCTCTAGTTTGACCAAGGCAAAGACAAACTAATATTTTCTTGCTACATTTTTCAACACTCCCTCTCTGCAAGAAAAGGATTATCAACCAC
>APFE031620287.1:4577-82518 GCA_000404065.3 Pinus taeda
GGTTATAGATCATCTTTCCTTGATAATTGGAAATGTAAAGGCATTGTTTTACATCTCACACTATTTCTATGAGAGTAACACCTATCCAAATCTCTAGGAAGATAAAACTGACCCAGATCATGCGACTGGATTTGTGTCACTGGATTTTTAGTGGATCCATGTGTTTGGTGTCTGTGAAAACCTACATCTCAACCATCAGAGTGATTTCAGATTATATGGGCATTGAATGAGTGACAACTGGTTGGGAGCTAGAGAAAGAGAGATGGAGTGGGTTGTTGAATCTTGGAAAAAAACTAAGAGAGTTCTAATGTACTCTTGGATCAATGGATACCAAGGTTTCTTCGAAAGTGAGTCTTTGACAAAGTTGAGGAAACCTTCGAATCTGCGATTACTCTCACATTTTTGTTGAGGTAAATCAAATATTCATCTTGCAGAATGATTGATCCAATAGTTACGCACTATGACAAAGGTCAACTATCTTGCTTCTTGGCCGATCTAGATATTGTGCTAGATTTGGTGAGTAACTCTTAACAAAGTGTGAAAAAGCATTTCATAATTAATTTTAGATTTTGAATATTTCCATATAATTTTTTTTATTAGATTACGATTTTTCATCTATATCTGGAAGATGGCAATGGATGGTTCCAAACTTAGATTTGACATTTTTTAATTATTTAAATCATATTTTATCACGTTGATTCGTTGGTGGTAAATTCGATAACAATTTAGGAATTTTTAAAAATAGTATTTGAACATTTTAAATGTAATCCCTAATCGCAAAGGAAACCCAGTAAAATTGTTGAAGCAATTGACCTGTGTTAATAGTATGGAGAATTATGAGCAGGCTTTGGACACAGCTATTAGTTCACCAAACAACTCACCAAATAACTTAAGTTGTAATGATACTCTATGTCTCTTACTCGAAACTTTGATGAATATAAGTGGAATTTGAAAAGTTAAATATTTACTCATGTAAATTTTACTTTTACTTTGCATATAATTTTTGCATATCATCTTTGTTCAAGGAGTAGATTCATTATTTAATCTAAAGAATTATTGATTTACCATAATTATATAAAAAAAGATACAAAAAATTGTTAATTTATGGTATGTTCTATGCTGAGAGAAGTTTCCTTCTTTTTCTTATTATTATCCATAGATTAGCAATCACATGTACATTATGTAAAATACAGATAGAACATTAAACGATTGACAGAAAAATAAGCCAAGACAAGAGACACAAGATGTGGCAGCTAGTCAGGGACAAACCCCAATATGGGGAAACCCTTTGATCAAATCTTCTTTTATCTTCAATAATTCAGCAGAAAGAAATAGTAAATAAATTTGATTTACATCAACAACAACAAACCCTAGATCAGCCCTCAACTAGGGAAAATAATATCTTGCAAACCGACCATCGGATTGCCTTGATTCCTTCACCAAAATGTACAGCCTTTTGGGGAGAGTCAGATCCACCTACAGTGCAGTTCTGAGAGAGAATCTGATGGTCAATTCTCATCAAAGTTTTGATCTACAGTTGCAGCCCTAAATTCTGTGTCCTTCCTTCCACATGTGTGAGAGAAGAGTCCCTTTCTACACAGTAGGAGAAGAGCCTCTTTTCTGTGCAGGAGAGAAAGAGAGATGTAATGAGAGTGAGTGTCCAAATGAGGAAAAGACCTCCTGTATTTATATACAAATGTTGATGATGAATAGATGTGTCTATTGGGGTTTTGAGCCTACATGAGTTGCTGGTCGGCTTGATAATTATTCCGTACTCAAAATAAATTCATATCTCCATAAATAGTTATCACAATCGGATGATCTTTAGATCAATCCTACACATCTAATAAAAATAAAAATATTATCTAATAAAAATATTATCAGCCATGAATAAGATGACCCACATGGAGTTTGGCCCTAGTTTTAAATTTTGACACTCCCTCTCAACTAGGGAGAACTCCACCTGCAATTTGTCTGTCGGTCGCTACTATTCATCCATCAAATGTAATGCCTTGTACAGCTTGACCCCTGCTCTACTATGCTCTATTCTATTCTACACTATTCTAATTTGCTCTGCTCTACTTTCTCCAAATTATGAAGAAGAAGAAATGATCGAAGATATATCATACCATCCTCCACTTACTCAAAGTCAGTCTCAGAGTGTATACCACTAGTCCCAGACCAGCCCTCAACTGACCCGAAGTCAGTGTCATAGTGGGTGAAACTCCTACCACTGGTCCCAGGCCAGTATCATCCTCGACTGACTCAAAGTAAGTCTAAGAGTGTATGCCACTAGTCCTAGACTAGTTCTCAACCGACTTTAAGTTAGTGTCATAGTGGGTACAACTCCTACCACTCGTCCCAAACTAGTATCATTGATCCCAGATCAATGAAGGTCATCCTAGCATAGGGAGTACGATAGATACAATGATGCATCCATCGGTACTACTATGTTCCCTATCCTCATTTCCTTGCTCATTGATCAGATGAGAAGTACTTTCCATAAGTCCCAGACTGCATGGCTAGGATGCCTCGACAAGAGAACTAATAAATCCTATCCACATGAGAGTGAATCATCCTGTCCCACAAGAGAGCGAATCATCTTGTCCATAAGAGAGTGAATCATCCTCTCCATAGGAGAGTGCATCATCCTGTCCCAAAATCGCCATGGAGAACATTTCATCCAAGATTCACAGGAGAACTAATCATCCTGCTACACAATCATCATGGAGAACACATCATCTAGACCTCACAGGAGAACTAATCATCCTACTACACAATCGTCGTGGAGAAGATATCATCCAGACCTCATAGGAGTACTAATCATCCTACTACATTATTGCCACTGCGTGTCACAGGGAAAGTTTCGATTCTTTTACCCTATACACGTGCACCACCAGGAGATGGTGAGTCACCCTGTGGTCATATGTCGCTCCAAGAAGTACCCTGCCCCCCCAAAGCTCCAAGAGCTCCATATATCATATAGGACCCTCATCAGAGGGTTTCTAAATGACACCAACTCATTCTTGGAAAGTAAAACATTTGACCTTTCCTAGGGGCTTTGTCAGAATGTCAATGAGCTATTCATCTATACCGATATGTTGGAGCCTTATAGTGCCCTGATGCACCATATCTTGAATAAAGTGGTACATGATATCGATATGATTGGAGCGATCATGAAATATGGGATTCTCTGATATACGAATCCAACTCTGGTTATCACATAGGATCACAGTGGCATCTAATGTAAATCCAAACAACTCACTGAAGAGCTTTCATAACTAGACTGCTTCACAGGTGGCCATGCTAGCAGCAGTATACTCTACCTCGGTGGTGCTCAAAGCCATCGAATTCTGCTGCCTGCTCATCCAGGATATTGAAGCAGATCCTAAGGAGAAACAGATCTCGAAAGTTCTCTTACAATCAACCACACTGTCTTCCCAATCAACATCAGTGTATCCAAGTATTCTCACATCTCCGATAGTGTATGTTAACCCATATGTAATTGTGTCACGATGATATATTAATAGATTCTTGGCACCAATCCAATGTATGTGGTGAGGTTCAACCATATGTTGACTTAATGTGTTGATTACAAAGCATATATCTGGGCAGGAGTTCACTAAGAACATTAATTCTCTGAGAAGTTGTAGATATGCGATAACATTTCGTAAAACAGGTCCAGCAGCACTACCGCTTAACTTCCTGAAGTCAAGTTCCATTGGGGTAGTTATAGGCTTGCAGTCTACCATACCGAATGTTTCCAATATCTTCACCATATATTTTCCTTAAGATAGGATAATTTCCCCTAGATTTTGCCACACTTCAAGTCCTAGGAAATAGTGCATCAGTCCTAGGTTCCTGATTTCAAATTTAGAAGTGATCTCCCTCTTACATTTGTGAATTAGAGGGTCTGCACTTGTTGGGAAGAGGCCATCAACATAAAACACTAGTATGAGAGGTTTTTCATCTTCAACCTTAAAGTAAAGTTTAGGATCAACTTCGCTCGTAGTGAATCCCAGCTTCATCAAATAGTTATCGATTCTCTCATACCATGCTCGGGGTGCTTGCTTCAACCCATAGAGAGCCTTCTTCAACCTGCATACATGAGATTTTCGATCATGAATCTCAAATCCTTCTGGTTGCTCCACGTAGATCCCTTCTTTGATCGAACCATACAAGAATGCGGTCTTGACATCCATCTGATATAGGTTCCATCCTTGTGAAGTCGCAAGGGCTATGATCGAGCGGATGGTGGTATATCTAGCAATAGGTGAAAATATATCGTCGTAGTTTATACCTTCCTTCTTGGAGAATCTACAAGCGACAAAATGAGTCTTATACTTTTCCGCACTTCCATCTACTCGATGCTTTATCTTGTAAAGCCATTTAGAAGTGACAAATGTTTTGTCCTAGGGTCTCAGAACTACTTCCCAGACATCATTCTTCATAATAGACTCATATTCTGTGGTCATAGCATCCTTCCATACTTGATGCTTGACAACATCTGAGAATGACGAAGGCTCATTTTTTATGATTGTGCTCATGATGGTCAGGTATCCCTGATACCTATTAGGTTTCTTACTTTCACGGAAGGTTCCTCGGGGTGCAGTGTGTCCTTCAGCATCATCGAGTAGCACCCTAATCCAAGAGGGCCTCTTCCTAGAAGAGGAAGTCTCAGGTGGATCAATAGGATCCATGGGTTCATCCACATCGGGCATTGTTACATCATCTTTTTCTTTTGGTTCCCCGGTGTCAGCTTCTTGAGAGCTTCTTAAAGTAGGAAGATTGTTCACCTTACTGAGAGCCATATATTCGTCAAAGGTGACATCATGACTAATCACGACTTCCCTTTGACCGGCTACATAGATTCTGTAGCCCTTAGTATTTTCACCATAGCCCACAAAGATTCCTTTCTTTTCAGATGCACCCAATTTATTCCTTTTCCTATTCAGCATGTGAAAATATACATGTCTTCCAAAAATTCTAAAATGAGATATGTCAGATTTCTTACTAGTGAACATTTCTTCAGGAGTCTTGGAACCCAATGCTTGATGAGGGCATCAGCTTTGTATATATATGACGGTTCTTGCAACTTTAGCCCATAGAAACTTTAGAAGTCTTTGATCATGGAGCATGGCATAGACAGCTTGCACAATCGTACGGTTCTTCCTTTCTGCCACACCATTTTGTCCAAGAGTATATGGTGTAGTAGTCTCTCTTTTAATGCCAACCTCTTTACAAAAGTCATGAAACTTGTTAGATTCATATTCAGTCCCATTATTAGTCCTTAAGATCTTGATCTTCTTTTCAGGTTTTTCGATCAAGGCTTGAGATGTGTCATAAGACATGACACCTAGCAGACTTCCTCCAATCTGATATAATGAATCAACTTGAAACCCAAGAGTGAAGGAATCTTTAATATTTTTTTTCAATGCACATACCTTGCCATCGATGAAAGCCACCTTGTAGCCTTTGTCTTCCATTGCTAAAATGGACACCAGGTTCTTTTTTAGGTCAGGTACATATAATACATCCTGTAAGTGGATCGTATTACCTTGATTCAATTTAAGAGAGACATTGCCTACACCTTTCACGGGATATTTCATATTATCTCCAAGGACAATTTCTAGGTTAGTTTCTTTCTCTATCAGATTAGGGAGAACTTCTTTGTAACCAGTGATGTGCTTTGAGGCACCACTATCAATAAGCCAATTTCCCAGTGGGTCCAGAGGAGCAGAGGTAGATAGAGCAGTTGGTAGATAATATTCATCCTGTTTATTGTCAACAGTGTTAGATTCATACCTGGAATTTCTCGCCTTCTTGAATGGCTATCCTCTTCCTTTATTTCCAACACTCCTTTTACCTCTACTATTAGATTTTCCATTCCATTGATTTCCATGAGAGCGATTTTGATCGTCATCCTGGTGAGAGTTCCTTCTATCAGGGCATTCCTTTGCATAGTGAACTGCTTTATCGTAAAGGTAACATCATCCTTTTCTTCCACCCTTAGGTCTAGCCTTTCTTTTTTGTTTAGTCCTGGAATTATTTATTTTCTTAGCATGAGAAGAAAAAGAAGTAGTAGGACCTCTAGGCATGGGCATTTCTTACTCTTCTATCCTTGTTTCTTCTTGAATGCATCTTGCCATTAATTTCTCAAAACCATCAATTATGTTGTTGTTGAGAAGAGTAGTCCTGAACATGTACCATTCAGATGGTAATCCTCCAAGGGTTGAGAGTGCCATTTCTCTATTAGTAATAATTTCTCCAATAGAAAGAAGATCCTTATTGATCTCAATTACTCTTAAGAAATATGCTTGCATGCTCTCATCTTTTCCCTTCATAATTTCCTTCAGGTTATTTCTATGAAACAAAACTTGATTTTCATAATTAACTTTAAATAAACTCACCAGTCTATCATAGATTTCCTTCGAGGTGTTCAGGTTGGAGATGTAAGCCACCAAGCACTTGTCGATAGAGTCCCAGATGATCTTCTTTCTTTTGACTTCACTAGTTTTCCATTTTTTTCTCGCAACAGTGGGTACATTTGATGGAGGCTCAACAATATTGCCTCTCACATGGTCCAACAATCCTTGATATTCTAAGGTTATATCGAGAGACATATTCCATTCGTGATAGCCATACTTCTCACAGAGATTGTCTTCGGCAGGGAAGAGTGTTGATGACCCCATAGTTCTTTTAGGATCGCCTTGCCAATCTTCTCTTTGGTGATTTATCTTGTTCTGCTCAGGCTTTGTCTTCACCTCAACTCTGATACCATGTTAATTTATGGTATTTTCTATGCTTAGAGCAGTTTAATTCTTTTTCTTATTATTATCCATAGATTAGCAATCACATGTACATTAAGTAAAGTGTAGATAGAACATTAAACAATTGACAGAAAAACAAGCCAAGGTAAGAGACACACCCCAAGCCAGGGACAAACCCCAATATGGGGAAACCCTTTTATCAAATCTTCTTTTATCTTCAATTATTCAGCAGAGAGAAATAGTACATAAATCTGATTTACATCAGCAGTAGCAAACCCTAGATCAACCCTCAACTAGGCAGACAATATCTTATAAATTGACCGATGGATTGCCTTGATTCCTTCGCCAAAATGTACGGCCTTCTGAGGAGAGTCAGATCCACCTACAATGTAGTTCTAAGAGAGATTCTAATGGTCAACACTGGTAAAACTTCTGATCTACAGTTGCAACCCTAAATTCTGTGTCCTTCCTTCCACACGTGTGAGAGAAGAGCCTCTTTTCTGCACAGGAGAGAGAGAGAGAGAGAGAGAGATGTAATGAGAGTTAGTGTCCAAATGAGTAAAATACCTCCTGTATTTATATACAAATGTTGATTATGAATAGATGTGTCTATTGGGATTCTGAGACTACATGTATTGTTGGTCAGTTTGATAATTATTCCATAATCAAAATAAATTCATATCTCCATAAATAATTATCAGAATCAGATGATCTTTAGATCAATCCTACCCCTCTCAATGAGAGGAATCTAATAAAAATATTATCAGCCATTAATAAGATGGCCCATATGGATTTTGGCCCTAGTTTCCAATTTTAACAATAATGAATCATTGCAAAGTGATAGTCATATTGCAGATAGCAGGGTTATCAAGATCATCTACAAAATATATGTTACAACAATTGAAGCACCTGGAAAAGATCTATGAGCCATATGCATTCTATGAAGGAATGTGAATTATGTGAAATGGAGATGAAATACAAATTTATTGGTGTTGTATTGTTTTAAACATTTATATTGGTAATCAAGAGGCATACATTAATAATGTTTTTAATATATTTGTGAATATTCAATATAATTCTTAAAAATTGTTTCAAGAGCTCTCTAAAGATGAATGAGACAATTTTGGATTTGATGTGAATATGAATGAGACATCTTCGGATTTGATGTTAAGATTACCATGTGGAAAAAGTACATTGGAAATATTCATATTCCCCGACATGGTGAATATATCTTAAATGGGTGAATATGTATCAGTGGATCACAATGGTTGCAATGGCCATGAAGACATCAATTTTCACTTCATTATGTTCACTATTTTTGGGAGAGTGATGGGGTTTTTTGGAGCATAAAGTGGTCTAGATATAAATGGAGGTCTTTCCAATGTGAACATTGAACTCATTTACACCAGCAATGATCTCATTAATTATGTGTTTACGTTGTAGGGAGGAAGTTACAAGTTTACAAGTATTACTCCAAGGAAATATAGGTTCGTTGCTTCCCGTCATGAATACATAAACTTCATCAATCATTCATCAGTACACAAATATCAGGTCATACCAAATCCCACCACATTTTTTTTCAAAAAGGAAAGGCCGTGATATTTTCTCTCTTTCCCTTCATTTGATATGGAGAATAACTTTGGAGATTCCTTAAGGATGAGTGTCTAGAGGGCATGGTAGCCCTCCATGAAATCAAATGTGAAAAAGTGGAAAGAGCAGGCTCCGTGAGTCAATTGTTAAATAGAGGAAGAATATACAAGGTAATACCTAATGTTGATCCTACCTAGGATGGTGCTACCCATGAGGTACAATGATTGAGGTTTATAAAGTATATTTTCTATAATATTCTATTTCAAATATGTGATTTTCGTGTTCTCTTAAAAATTGTCCAAAGAGGCTCTCGAGAGATGGAGTTGGTCTTTGGAAATCTAGTAGTAGACGACATCTTTTATGTCCCAATTTATCATATGGATGGCTTATTTGTTTCTCAAGGTAACCATACTTTAGATGTTCATGTATACCTTTATTTAGATGATGTCGATGAGGTGAAGTGCCCTCAAAGAAGCTCCTTGTCCAAATCAAGTTCTTTGTTATGCAAAATATTATGCATATGGGAAATTTGCTTTTAATTTTATTCCATGTGGAAAATAAAGGTTCTTTCCATTCTACAAGGGTAAGAAGACAATATTTGATGTTTCACTTCCATCTATAGAGGTTCTTGATGAGCAAAGTCATGTTAATATATCTCAGCCATTTCAGGTCACAGGTTTCTCAATTGGAGGACTTGTGGTGACTTCTGAAGGAGTGTGTTTTGAAGGTGTTAAGATATTAGTTGATGGACGAGAAAGAGCTACAATAGATGTCCAATGATTTAACGAACTTGATCATGCAACATCAACATGCTACACAATCAAGGCTAAGAAGTACCACTTCGAGTTTAGCAGTTTGGAGAATTTCATGGTTGTTCCAAACATGGCTTCAATCCCAAAAATAGAAGAAACACGTTATAATATTTGTGGTTCCCTAAAATTAGTGAAAAATGGCTATTATGGCAAGCGTCAAGTTAGCTTGACACATGGGCCAGACAATGTTAAGCCTCAACTAAAGAGGATTTATTATATGGGAAACTTCTGCTTCGAGGTTCAACCGTTTTAATATCGAATATCCCCACTAACCACAACAACAGAACGTGATTCTCATTGTAAATTTTCACCATCACATATTGATGTCACAATAACTAGACCAATGTTTGGCATTGAATTTATAAAGGCCCTTGTTAATATTCGTGGATCGATGATATGTAAGCAACAATGTGACTCCTCAGTTTCTATATCACTTACTTCTCTGGCTATTGAACTCTAGGTTCAAAGAAGCTAAGACTTCAAATTTAACAAATGAGAGAAGTGACTTCATATTTGAGAAATTCCTACCTGGTGCATTACGTCTTGAGGTAAAATATGGATGTTCATCTTATTTGTTAGATTACGATGATGACTAGTGTTGGGAGAGAAAGGTTATTGATGTCAATGTTGGTGTTTCTGATCATTCAGAGATAGTGTTTATCCAAAAAGGCTATTGGTTGTGTATTATGTCTACTCATCCCGTGGCTTCTTACATCATATAGCCAAACAAAGAACCAATGAATTTGTTGATTGAGAAAGGATGGTAGCAAATCTGCTTAGAAGCTTCTCATGTGCACATGCTTCATTTCTTGAACTCGTAAATTTTATTTGGAATGTCTTCATTAGAATACAATGTATTGAACCATAAGCCTATATATTTGACTGGTGAAAAATATCTACTAAGTGGTGAAATATATGTTGATTCAAGTTCTTATCCCAAAGCAAATGAGTTGTCTCAAAGCATTATTGTAGACATATCGCAAAAGGAGGATGAATTTATAGATATGATCAATAATTTCAAAAAAAATCAAGAACTAAGGGACCAATCAAAATTTTTGTATATAAGTACACTTAGTGGGCCAATATTGAAGATGAAATGGTCTTTGTTCTAAGAGATAAAAGTAATTCTAGTGAGAAAAATAGTTTTGAAAAGGTCTTGTTTTATCAAAGAAGTCGGCACGTTGCTGTTAAAACTAATGGCTACCAACCTAATATTCCTTCTTTAGTGGGGTGCCTAGGAAAGTACATTCAGGGTCAGTGTTGCCAACAATCCCAGGTGTTGACATTAAAATAATTTCTCAAAATGACAGTAGTAATGGTCTTCTAAAAAAGGGTGACTTGATTCTTCATACTTCGACAAGATCATATGGTTTGTTCTTGGGTGGTCCTTTGTATGATGACACTGAGTACTATGTTGAAGCTTCCAAGGGATATCATTTAAAAGCACTTGCATAGGACCCTTTTGAAGCTTAGTTGTATGCTCATCCAATTTTATTGGACACCCCAGTCGGCTAGCCAAACCATAAAGAATATTTGATCATTAGTATTCGACCTTTTGTGCAGTCCCTGTGTTTGTGGTCCTTAGTACAGGAACCATTCAATTTGCGTCAAACAGCTGCTAGATATGGACAAAACCTCTTCAATCGCATTGCTTCAAAATACAACCATGTAAGTCGGGATTTTACTATGACTTTCCACACTTTACAATGAAACCAGTGTATATGAAAGTTGTATGTGGATAAAATATAAACCACTATAAATGAAGGTTGTCTTGTATGTGTATGCAAGGGCATACATGATAAAATATTTGAGAGTGAATGGGATAATATTTCAATAGATTTCATGCTCTACCTTGAGACTCAATATGCACCATGGAAGTAATTTGATCATACTAGAAATTGACTCACATCACGATAATGCATACAATTTCTTTGTGGACATATTGATTGAGATGTTGGGGAGCTTTAAATCATTAAAGGAGTTGGACATATGTGTTGTGCATTTGCTTAAAGAAATATTTGCCTTCTCAATTTGTTGTTCGAGAGGCTTTCTAGTCTCCAATGTTTATTAATGGGTGACAACTTTATCTGGGTAAAAATAGAATTTATGGTTTTCTTTTACATGTGCAATGAACAACATGTTTCAATGTTTAAGGATGTTTGTATTTTATACTTAGTTGTTAGGTATAGCATAAAAAAAAAAATATACAAAGTGTGTATTGATGTAGCTTAGGTTGACTCTTATGTTTTGGTTCATTATTATGTCATGTTTGCAGATTCAATATATCCAATAGATATGAAGCAAAAATAAGTAACCAATTTGTTTCATATCTATTCCTTAATGATAATCTACACTACCTAAATTAAAAAAGTTAACCTACTATAAGATGTGAAAAGACCATAAAATTCTTCCATGGTTTTTTTCCATGATGTTCATAATGAATAATTATATCTCTTACCTCGTAAATGAGTGTAATGTTGGTTTATTTTCGTTTTGAAATGAAATGCAAGAACTTTCAAAGTATCACATACCTCGACGTCTTAGATCCCCACTCTCTCATCTTCGTATATACATGTTTATGTATAGATAACTAAATTTCATGACAGGGAAATCATTAGGTTGCTTTCTTCAGAGCACCCCTCCTCTAGAGATGATAGAACTTTGTTTAAATGATGACTTGAATTATGACGATCAACGATATGTAAAGATTTTGGATGAGGTGATGTATTTGAATAGAGTTTCAAAGCAAGAAAGGATATTGGTATGAGAATCTTATTTTTAAATACATTGTTCAAAATCTTTAAACTGTTAACCAGTAAAAGGCTTTCAAGCTTCACTTTTTTTTTTTTTTCTTTACGAAAGGGTATGACCAATGTGGGTTGTATGTGGATACGACGATGTGGACACTAGTGGAATGACCTACTTAGTCTTGGGAAACATCGAGTATGGAAGTGGATGGCAGTCTCATGGAGTGGGTATGTGACATTTTGTCTCATTTTCATTTTGTTTATCATTCGTTGTTTGCACTGGTTGTAATAGTCAATTTTAATTATTTATCTTTTTTTCATTTATATCATTAACATTCCAGGAAAGGTAACATCTTCAGATGCTTTAGATGAGAAACTTGTAGGATTAGGATGTTCCCAATGAGTTTTTAACATTTTCCCAATATGTCTTGTCGATTTTGGATTGTCATTGCAGGTTATCTTTTCAATTGTTATCCTATTTCACATTTGATTGACAATGAAATTCCATGCTTTTATAAATTATTTGTATGTTAATTTTTAAAAGTATTTAAGAAATTTTCCTTCAGTAGCCATACTTCAAACAATGGATTTCACACTACTATGTTTAAGGTTTGCGTTATGTATTTGGTTAAAATTTCCCAAGATTTATATCATATCTCAAGTGCCAGGTTTGGGTTATTTATTTGGTCAAAATTCACCAAGATTTATATCATATCTTAGCCTTTTTAAATTGATTCATTCATTCCATTCGATTGTAACACATCATGACAAGGATGAGCCCTATTAAGCTCACCAACTCTGTTACTGTGCTTTATGAATCATAATTCAAATGGACTCTGAATTTGGTTCTTTTCCTTGACTAAACAATATTAAGCAAAATCCTCTTATTCAAAGTCAACCCCAAGTCATACTCAAAATTTTGACATTGGAATAACATTGGCTCGGTAGCAAGTTTGAGACCCAAGTCCTCGCAATTCAAACAAGACTATCCATTTAAAAAAAAATTGATCATATCCTTAAATTGTTATCCCTTGGACTCCTTCATTAAAGAAAATCTCATTCTATGATCTTTATAATTGGTCTATCAAAACGTCGATGGGGCAAAATATCCGTTAAGGAGTAGAGAAAGAAATTCTCCTTGACATTGCCTAGAATATTTTGAAATTTTGGGGGCACATCACGTGACACTACCATCATGACACCAACATTTGTTTGTAAAGTTCCATTGCAAGAGCCATTCGTTGATTCACATTCCACAACCCATGACCGTAAATATGATTCTCCCTAAACATTTTTCCTAGATGATGATAATGATGTATAGTCCTTATCATCATAATGCATGAATTTTCTTTCTTCACTCATGCTCCACCTTCCCCCTCCCAATTGTATACAAGAATCAGTTTCTCTTGCATGCTTCCCTTTGATTGCAAAGTTATACCCATACATGAAATCCTTGTCTTGATCTTCATTCCTATGCTTCTCTTCTTCTTCTAAGCTAAGCAATCAGAAAAACATTAGCTGCCTACCATTACAAATAGATAAACCATTTTCCTACACCGTCTTTCAAGATCCGCAAGAGGAATACTAAACAATTCTGAAGTTGTTGCTCCCTCTCCAATCACCATAGGAACATCTTTATTTGGACTAGATCGATGTTTTATGTCTGTAAGATTGGATTCAAAACTATCATGGTCCTTCAATGGTGGGGCATCTCCACAAATTGAATGAAAGGGATGGACACCTGAATTTGCAAACCGAATAAAGGTAGCTCTCTGTCCATTCCCATAACCATATGAAAGGAGAATCCAGTCTAACCAAACCTGGATAACTTTCATCACTCTCTCCTGCAAGGACGCCATAATTTAAATGTAAAAAAAATTCACAGAAATATCCACATAGTCATTACACTAATTACGATATATTTTTTTTACAAGTAAAAGTTACCAGCCACCTTGCTAATTAATGACCAATAAGGGGCTTGATCGTAACACATGATCTATTTTCATCATTACTATCCTCAACATATTCTATTATTTAGAGTGATATTTCATTAATTAGTAGGCATGTTTTTCAACATTTCTGTTTTTATATCCCACACAATTGGAATCATGCTACATTTGGCCTCCTCTACTTCCCTAGGCTACATGTTAAAGAGGGTACAAAACACTAATGAGATGTTCTTTTTCCATAAGTTCCTCTCAATGTTTGGATGAATTATATTGAAATTTTATTCATCCCAATTATGTGGCAAGAAATAATGTTTTATTATTATTTTTTATTGTCTCTTGTTTATGTGTTAGCATGCTTCTATTGTACTAGTTCATTATGACTATGTCATGTAAAGATCAAGTTGAGTGGGTTTTACATTTGATTTCCATTGTAGGCAACAAATGAATATATAAGTTTTCTTTTAGTTTATATGATGCGACAACACACTTTGATTTCCATTATTGCTCTCTTTTTCATATTCTATAACAACTGCACAAATACAAACTCACTTTTTTTTTTTACTTGGATAAGCAAATGATGACAATTTTGTATTTTGTAGCTACAATGATAACTATGTACTGGAGCTAGATCTTGAGCCCTTCAATTCATCCTTCCCTTACCCAACATGACCATCTACTATTGGTAAGAGAGTTCAATTTCTGAAACAACATTTGTCTTCAATACTATTTCATGATAAAGAAAGAACACAACCATTGTTAGATTTCTTTCGAGCACACAAATACCAAAGCGATGTCATTTTTCTTGTAATATATTGCATCATTGTGTTTGATAGTTAATTCATTATTATTCTACGCCAATAAATCTCTATCAAATAGTAGAGAAGGATGACGTGGCTTTTTTATAGATATATAATATGCATTACTTAAAAATTGACAGGGTTATTTCGATTTTCATCTTTCTATTTCACTTCTTTAGAGAAAACTATATATTCAAATACCAACTCAACTCAAACCAAACTAAAATAGAGAATCCTAGTTATGAAGATGTTTCTCTCTCCATACCTTATAATGACATTAATTTTTTGAATTATACTTGAAGTTAACTAATAATAACCTGTATTTATATATTTCTTTTAGCACCAAATTGAAATCATGGAAAAGATACGAATATCCCATTAAATATGACCTAAAGATGATTCAAAGAATAACACCTTTAGTATGAGCACATGGCATAGTAATTTTTGAAGTGTGAAGTTTTATTAGAGGCATTGTTTGTTTATTTGTTTTGGTTATAAAATGGTTTTCTCTTGCTTTTATGTGACTTTCAATTTATCATATCTATCATGTTGAGAAATGGGAAAGAATAATGTGTGACATTTATCTTGCAGAAATTGATGTTGAATGAAAGGATAAAGAGTTTAACCAAGCTACAATCTTCTTTGGTAAAGGTAGAGGGACATATTAAAAATTTGCCTAAGAATACACCATATACATAGTTTGTACATAAGTAATATATGTATTTCCCTTCGCATATACATTTTGTTTTCTATCCAAGATATCACAACAAGACAAATATTGATATTGTAGAAATTGTCTAAGGACCGCATTGAGGTCAGTTTTTCTGATGTTCTACTTGATTGATACATTCTCATGACAGGAAGGATTTAAATATGAATTAATACATTACCATAACAAATTATATTCAAAGGTGATACATATAAAAGGTAAAAATAAATGTCAATTCCTTCATTTGATTGTTACTTGACTCTGGTGTGGGCAGGTTACATGAAATGTTATTGGAAAAAGGATGGGGAGACAATATGGAGATTATGTCTTTGATATGATTCATTTGTTATTAGAGATCCTTCAGGCACTTCAGCCATCGACTTTGGAAATGTTTCTAGTAAGTATTCCTATGGTTTCTAATGTTGTGACTCTTTCACCTCATGGTTATTTTGGGAAAGCAATTTTTTTACTAATGCATGATAATATATTGATGGACAGGTAATTTTTTTTTTTTTATAATTGCAATGTCAATTCCATGATATCCCCTCCTTATTGTTTGATTGTATTTTGAATGTTTATTTCGACTTTTCTTTGTATTTTGGCTATGAAATTGAAACTACTTGGTATTATGTTTGTTTAAAAAGCAACCAAAGCTTGTACATGAAATTAATATTACACAATATTGATTGAAATCCTTTTAATGATTTTGTATTGAAAGATTTTCATGATTACTAGAAAAGTTTACTTTCATGTTGTTATTCGAGAACATGTTGTTTATATACTTGTCCAATTTCATGCATTAGACAACAAGTTTTTTTTGCGAATAAAATGACAAGGATTAGACATCACACCTTAGATTATTTGTTTTAACAAGTTATTTACAACTTGAGCTTTTTATCATGTAACTTAGTTGGAATGATTGTGTCTAAGCTTTCCCTGAAGGTTGACTACTAAGTTAGTAAAGTGTTCTTTTGTATGGTGACTTTAATCTGTTTTTATAGGTCATCTAGCCACATAGTGGCCACTATCGCTCAACTGAAAAAAACTTGTTCAAGTTTCTTGCTCTTATGGGGAAGAATGGATTTAACATTGTTGATGCTGAGGTATATGTAATATAAATCCTTTATAGTCTACTTTATTTTATATTCTATTGTTCATCTTCTTTCATGTCTTACATTATGCATTCTAGGTTCTTTTGTTCTCAAAAAATGAACTCAGTATTGATGGTAAGTAGCAGGATTTGAAGAAAGACGAGAACACTAACACTAAGTGAAAAATGCAAAAAGAGAGAGAACCAGTCTAGTGGTACCCTTAAAGCAAAATATTCTGCATAAGACACACACATAGAGGTTGATGTTAAAGTCTTCATAGTTGGTGAATTCACCTACAATGACTTGACAACACAATGATAATGTTTTATAGTGATGAAACAACATTTCATGTGTAAATTGTAGTTTAGCCAATGTTAAGTTGGAAACTCATATTGTCATACTCGGCATTTCATATAATAAAATTTATGTGGTTGAAATTATTTATAGTTGCACTTGATATTGTTTAGTATTTTAACTAACATATGTAATTTTGAATTTTCATATTAGGTGAACCAATTCACATTGTGTGATGTTTTTTTAATTTATTCGCAAAATCATACGATTAATAATGAACACATAAAATGAATATAAAACTACTAAATTAGTAGTTTATATTGATTAACGATGAACACAAATAAAATGAATATACGACTTCGTCATTTATAATGATTATTAATGAAAATAAATGAAATTAATATAAACTAGTAAATTAGTTGTTTATATAATGAATATGAAAGTACCAAAAAAATATAAATGACTACTACAAATGATTAATTTTTCATTACAAATGACAACTAAATTTTCCATATATGCGACTATTAGTAGCTAATCTACAGTATCTTATAACACGAAAAAAAATTAGTCATATTTCTTCGGTCATTAATTGGTTTCAAACGATGACTAAAATTTGCATATATATGACTATTAGTAGCTAATTTACAGTATCTTATAAGATGACCAACATTTTGGTCATATTTCTTTGGTCATTAATTGGTTTTCTTAGATGATCATATAGTAATATATTTTGTTGTATATTTGGTCATTAATTGTGGCAATTATTGACTAAATCAATAACTAAATTAACGACCAAATTTATGACTAATATACTGCTAGATGATAAAATTGAGACAATCAATTAATGACTAAGCTAAAAACGACTAAAAGTTGGTCGCGTTATAAGATACTATAAAGTAGCTACTACTGGTCACCGACTGAAAAATAGTCATTTATATGCAAACTTTAGTCATTGTTTTAGTAACTAATTAGCCATTTTGTACTAGTTAAGGCACTAGATGGCTACTAGTTATGTGCAATTATTGTGGGGCATGCATATCAAAAAGCCTAGTCGAGGGTGAACAACAACAGTTCGAAACTATGTTTTTAAAGAAACCAAAGCTTGTATCTATTCATGAATTTAAAAATCAGATATCGAATCAAAATGTTTAAAGTAGATGACCTCAATGGACCATGTGGGCCCTCACATGAGAACCACGTGCCTCACCACTCCATCTCCATAACATATCATGCAAGCATTGTGCCATGACACACAACGCTGCAACATGCTAATATGTTATGCTTGTTATGGGAAGAAGCGATATGTCTAATTGGAAGCCATCATTTTCATTTATTCGAGCACATTGTTCCACCCTAAACTAGAGAACTACTATATCTTCCTAGTGGAACACATCAAATGGAAAGATCCATGGGTAGCTGTCGAAATCCCAGGTTATTTTGCAGGTCATGTGTAGTAGTGAGCTATACCAGGCTACAAGGTTTCGAGTGGGTTTTAGTCATGTGGTCAAACCAGTGAACTTTAACATGTCACCGAGGTCTCAAGTTGACTCGACCCCCTAAAGACATAGTTGTGTCAATTTTGCCAACATAAAAAATTACTACATCTGAGAAGGTGCAAGATCTAAAAATATGCTAGAAACTGAGAAGCCTCAATGAAAACAAAACATAATCTTTCTTTTAGAACAAATAACGACTCAAAAAAACCAGTCCGAAAAGAAAAATGGGACAAACACATCAAATGCCACAAAATAGCCAATTTCATAATCTTATACAGCAAGAACTGATAATGGAGCCTTAAGAAAACATTTCGTAAATACAAAAATTAAATTGAACCTAAAGGTCAATTGAAACCAAAAAAGAAAATTCCCACCAACCTAGTATCTTTTTACTGATTTGAAGTGCATGGGAGAGCTAAAAAAACTACAGGTGACAGAAAATGTACCTTGTGACTGCTTTGAAGTGCATGGCAAAGCTCAAAAAAGTCCAGGTGATAGAAAATGTGAAAGAGCAGCTCATAAAGGTCACCATCTCTTCAAAATTCTGCAAGAAACCAAGAGCTGCAGGAATGCACATGCATCAACAATACTTATCCAGTATTCAACCTCAAGTTTGAGTTTAGATTTCCATGCAGTAGAGCAATATTTTGAGTCTTTTTCCATCTCCGACAAAACCTTGTACGATGATAAAACAAAACGAAGGGCATTCAAGAGAAAATGACAAGCATGTCTCAGCTCTTGAATGTATGTATACCATTTCTCGGTACTATCGTCCACATAAATGCAAATTGGCAGCTGTAGAATCATCTTGGCTGGGTTAACCACATATCTCAACACTGTGAGGAGTTTGTTATAGATTGTCTTCATGTAACCACAAGAATCTGCCAAGAAATTGTTCAGACCCTCACCATCCATTTTCAGACCAACTGGATCCTAGATTTTAGTATTCATCTGAGTTTAACAACACTATCATTTTAATTAATGAAGAAAGACAACACCTAAATCATTACAAATATAAACCCCCCTTAAGATGTAAGCATGATTAAGTATTATCTATCTTATTCATAGGGTCTCATTCTTAGGAACCATTATGAGTGTGACCAGATTTTGTCTTCACGAGAGTATAAGGTATTTATAAGCAATTCTGTGGTGAGTGCAATGGTTAATATATTTCCAAATCATGCATTGGATAAACCCAATATTTCTTTCTTGGACACAAGTCCTCATCGTTTGCATTACTTGCCATACTAACTCAACAAGAGGGGGTCACACTCCATTTCAACAAATTTTCATCATCTACAAACAATGCATAACTTATGTGCAATGATGCTAAAGTGATGAAGGTAATAGCCTCCACCATATATAGGCTTATCGAGCAACTTTACCCATGCTGGAATTCCGATGACAGTGAGGACAATATGGTCCACCCATATAGCTATAGGATGTTTACACAACATCCTATACACTCCAAATTTGATCCCCAAAGTGACTCTAGAGATAGTTAACCAGTACAAAGGCATTTTCTTAAGCTCTGTCACTATACAAGGAGAAACTCAAGCAAAAGGCAATCAACCATGGTGAACTATTTTGCAACTGCTACACGAATTAAGCGTAGCCCAAATTGGTAGTTCTACATATAGTATAAGGGAAGAGTAGCATTTGTTCATTAGCCAGTTTCATAGAAATAAGTGACCAACATACGTTGAGACTTTGGGTACGAGGGAGGCAGTAGCATCCCATGTGAAATTCTTATTACAATAATAATTCATCCACATATTATGCATAGAGACCGTGTGACACAAGTGGATGGCTTCAAAATGTTAAGGCCACAAGATTCACTTGCTATCTTACTTGTGTATATGCAGATAATTTCACATTGTAAGAATAGAAGTCAATTTATCAAGAGGCCAGAGTAAACAAGTAATATAAGCGTTACCAGATCACCCAAAATAGAAGTTAAATTCTGTCATGTTACTAGTATACAAATTTAACCACCCCCCAATAGATGAGTACTTGTCTTAACATGACCTTGACCTTAAGGTGTTTAATTCCATGAGCATAATGTCCCTAGTTCTCCTCCCATCCTTTGACAGTCTACAGATAATGCAGCTGCCACCCCCGACCTTTGGACCAAACCAGGCATTCCATAGGTCTATACTACCTCCGCCCTATACAACTTTTTAGACCTTTACTGGGATTCCAGAGGCAATATCCTCCACCCAATTGTTGTTGAGGGAGTCCAGAGATGTATTCCCCCAACCAATTAACACGTAAAGGACTGCAGAGATAAATGTCTCCACCCTTTACTCAGAAAGGGGTTCCAGAGATCAATGTCTCCACCCTTTAGGCAACAGGAATTCCAAAGATCAATGTCTCCACCCTCTACACAACAAGGATTCCAAATATCAATGTCTCCACCCTCTAGGCAACAAGGGTTCCAAAGATATTGTCTGCACCCTAAGGTCACTAGCATGGAAAGTGATGCATCCATGAGGTCACAACACATCTCCACATTCATCGCATTCATCTCCTGAAGTTCCTGTGCCTCCAGCTTTATGACCATGTTCCCGACACTAGATCCTTAGAAGCTTACACTCCGCATATTTGTCAGATACAATGGTAGTGTCCATATGCATGATGAAGAGGCTAAAAACCCATGAAAATGGAGGTGAGGCTACCTCTATCAAAACCCCTGCAAAAGGAGGTGAGGTTAGCCCTATAAAAACCCATGCAATAGGAGGTGAGGTTGGACCGAACCCTGTAATTCAAGAGGGAAAACAATGCAAAAATGCTTTCGTCGAAAGAGTCGACCAGACAACCTCCCACTCCCCCTTTAGCTTGTTTGCAACAATTACCTATCTCCAGGCCTCATTATGTTTACTTCGCTCTTATTTTTCATAATTTTTCCCCTACTCTTTGAACACATTGTCTTAATTTGTAAGTTAATCGAACGAATTGTCTAAATTTCTAAATTACGAAAATTAAAATAATTAAAATAATAATTTACGATTTTAAGACAAAATATCAATTTGTCCTTAAAAAAATGTTTTAAAATACCCTTATCTATAGTGATATAATGTGTGTGGTTGTTTAATCATTTAGTGTCTTTATCAATAGTTAAGGTAACCTTATTAATTAATAAGGATTACTATTAAATTTTCCTATTCATGAGGATTACCTTCAGATTTTTGTGCATAATTTGGGTGTAAGTCTAAAATAATCCAATAGACAATGCTACCCTTGAGTGCTCTAATTCCCAACTTTGCATTTTCAGACATGGAAAATCCAAATTTTGCAATTTTGGCAATCAGAGGCATAGTGTAGGGACAACGTGTATCCATATTTGTGGACAATGGGGCAACCCAAAATTTTATTGATGCACAGTCGGTGGAGTGTAAAGGCATTCATAGATTGATATATATCCTGAACAACATGGGCGAGAGAGGATGTCCGTGCCTCTCCTCAGTTGTCTTCTTGATTGCTGGTTCGATATGTTGAGGATATGGTTGATGGGACAAATATTGAGGATATGGTTGATGGTTCGATATTGAAGTCAAAATCCTTCCTTAACCCTTTATCCAAAGAGGTGTCTCCTCAAGTATCTCCAATAATATCCCATGAAGAGTCATAACATTTAACTTGGAATTATGGCCCACCATGATCATCTAATAATTAATCGAAATACCACTAGACCACAATTTAGGGATTGTGTGGATCATATGGTGGGACTATGCTAGTGGGAACCCTAAATAAATGACTTGAAAACCCCTTGATTTTCTACCTTGATGGCATTCATTTCCCAATTTCTTGTTGGATACACAAGTCCTAGAAAACAGGACAAGGAAGATGACAGGGAGTTTACAAGGACATTAGGTTGTCATAGAACATGATAAAGTGAGTCCACATGGATGAACATGGAATGGGAATTAAGGTCATAAATTAGACTAGAGTGTTAGAGAAATAGGGTGCATCAAAATATTTTTGGAGTGTCCCAAACGGAAATATACAATTCTTGTCTCCTCTAAAATACAATATACATTAGTTGTGGTGATAGTAACCACACGATTCTTAGAACTAGTGGTATAGTGTTTGGTCACGAATGAATATGTGGCAAAGCAATCTAAAGCTTTCAACTCACTTGCACAAAATAGATCATCGGGCCTGAATTAACATTTCAAGTGACATGTCAAGGATCTCCGGTAAAATATAAGCCTATTTTGGAAGGTCAACCAGAGAATTATCTATAAAATTAGATATGAAACACAAAGATCACAAATCTAAAGAAATTTGACTAATTCTAGCTTTAAAATAGAATGTCGCCTTATTTCAAATATCTGTAGGTAATAAGAAACATGTATAAGACCTTGAAATAGTAATTTCATTGTTATTAAAGGAAAAGTATTGCAAGAAACAAAACCAAAATTTCATTCAATACATTAAATAAAGATGTGGTTATGGGTTACAATTTTATTTTCTTTTCTACTACAATAGAGGACACCCAAAGTTCTAGGTTCCTTGAAATGTAGTTTACCATGCAACAAATGGGTAAATGTAGCTGACGAAAGTGATAAAGCTAAGCTCAAACTAGCTACATGTTGCAAGTTTCCAATAAGAGAAACCCCAGTCCGGGCAAGATGATTGCACCTGGAAATCTTGGGAGTCAAACTGTAAGCAAAATAGACATTGTCTCATGGTTCCAGGAGGAAAATAAACCCCAACATGCCCTTGAGAGGTGTCTTAGAAATCAAAGTATTTAGATTCGTTGCCCAAATAAGGTTCTAATTTTCGAAAAAAAGTGGCATACAAATCAATTGTAAGGAACCCATTGTTGTCTTAATGAGGTTGCACACCTGCATAACCTTCTTCTTAGAATTCTTTCCAGAAAATATATGGGAAATGAGAAAAATAGATATATTGTGAAACCTGAGTAAGGTTGTAGGGTTACCTGTGTGGAGATTGCATCAACATCTCTAGCATGGACAGGGAGTGAGCACCCTTAACCCGACCAAAAAATTTAACAAAAGAAATGTAGAAATGTTTGTCCAAAGTGGAAGGAAATCACCTAGGGGTTTTAGAAAGAAAATTAGAAGAATCTCAAATGAAATTTCTCCAAAAAATATATAGGAAATGAAAAAAACAAATATACTTTCAAACCTGAGTAAGGTTGCAGGGTTACCTGTGTGGAGATTGCATCAACATCTCTAGCATGGACAAGGAGCGATCACCCGCAACTTGACCACAGACTTTAACAAAAGAAAACGCACAAATGTTTGTCGTTAGTGGAAGGAAATCACTTGGGGTTTTAGCAAGAAAATTAGAAGAATCTCAAATTAAAATTCCCCAATAAGTCTAAGCGAAAGAAATACCTACAACCTTCTTATAAATACATTAACAATGAACAATAGAGTAAAAGGAAATTTTGGAGGGTTGAACAATATCTAAGAATAGGGAAACTTGCAGAAGAGTATTTTGGTGAAATTACAACCTACATGGTTATCTGCACAGTGGGGAAATCCCTTGAGCACCAAAACCCTAACTTTACTTGCATAACTAAACCTCCATATTAGAAGATGCACACTGGCTCGAGAGTACTGTTGGTAGAGGATCAAGGTAGTTCCTCTAACTATGATGCCTTTTGTGAGCCATTGATTCCAAAGAAACTCATGAAAGCCCTTAATCGAGCATGACACTGGTCTCGAGGAACCCCCATAGTTGTATACACAAGGGATTCAAGAGTATTTGTTGTGTGGAGGGAAACTTTTGTACATGATTTAATGTTATTAAGTATGCCATATAAGAAAATTCGATTGATTTTTAACAGTCAAATCCATGCACACCTGATAAAATGCATAAAATATCTTCTCTTCATAGCTGTCTTGTTTGATGATCCCCCTCATCAATGATATTCGAGATATTAATTATGACCTATTGCTTTGAGATACTTATTTCTCACATATTTCTTGTATGACGTTTCCAAATGTGTATTCACTTGCAAAAGAAATATTTTTGACACGAATTAATTCTTGCCTGTAACAATTATCTACACCTACATTAATTACCTAGTCCATGTAATCCTCTGTTTCTTCTTCATCATTATCATCGTCATTGTCATCATCATCATCATCATCTCTTTTTGTCCCATGGCACCAACCTTCATCATCTGTACCTTCTTGGTCTTCTTCTTCTGTCTCTTCACTATCTTCTTGAGGATGTCCCTTCCCAGGCTCTTTTGATTCCACAATTGCCCTGGAACAAGTTTTCATATTTAAATCAATAGTTGTTGCATTCAAAAATGTTCTATGAAGATTTGTTTCAGAAGATGTCTTTAAATTAACCCAAAGTCTCCCTCGCCTGGAACCTATCATGATGCCAATATTCCTACCATTTCCATTTTGGTCACTTCCCTGATCCATTTCATCTTCTCTATCACTTCCATGTCTTCCATTTTCTTCGATAGTATAACCCTCTGATATGAAGATTTAACTTATACTCATGTATGTACCACTTGTCACAACCCTCGTAAGGGCAAGAAAATTGATGATCCGAAGGGACAGAGCCATACAGTGAAGTTGGAGCTTTTGGATAGGAAACTCCTTTTTAGTCTAAGGGGGCAGCTTCACCGCATTTGTCAAATTCTTCTCATGTGTAGACTTTATGAGAGCTTTTAACTTCTATTCATGTGCATATCCTTTTCCACATTCTTCAAATGGACAAATATGATAGTTCTCCCAAGAATGTGTTCGCATATGTGCAAGCAAGTTAAAATCCAAAGAAAATGCCTTATCACAACCTTCATGTGGATATGCAAAAAAAATTTCTTCCATATGGATGAGAAAATGCTTCTTCAACTTGGAGCTATCTAAACATTTCTTGCCACATCCTTCATAATGACAAACATGTTACTTCTCCCCATGCACATGTGAATGCTTCCTTAGAGCTCCAGCATTTGTAAAAGTCTTCCCACAACCTTCATAGCTATAAAGAAAAACCCTTGGAGGAAGTGTTTCGGGCTCTGGTTCCTTCTCTTGTTGTTTCTCTTTTAGGGTTTTCAAGGTATCCTGTGTTACCCATTTCAAAAATAACACTTCCCATTATTGAGAACAATCTCTTTAGTCACCCATTCTTTGATCCATTTGACACCCGCAGATTTCATGGACTTCTGTTTGTTTTGGCCATCCCCCTGCTCGTGTTCCTGTGGATTGGGATAGGGATGTTGCTGCTCTAGTGCCTCTGTTGCCCTGATGTTCTCAAATGGAATTACAAGATTTGAACTCATCACCTCTTGTCCTCTTCACTCCACTTCTCCCCACCTCTAAAACACTAACAATATCTCACTCGTTCACTGTTAATCTGACTATAATCATAGAACTTATGCCCAAAATAAATGTGAACTAGGAAATTTACAAGAGATTAATATATGAGTATAGGAGGTGTTATAAACCTTACAGAAGGAGAAACTTAAACAATTAGTTGAGAGCACCAATGTAAATAGTTTCTTAAAGGTAAAGTATGACAAAGGGCGCTTACTATGGTAATAACATAATTGGAACAAAAAAAATCTTAAGGGTATGTTACATAAACATAACATAAACTCAATTAAAAATTACTACAAATTAAAAAATAAATATGAGTTTAAAATTAGTACAAAGTAAAAAATGATAATTAGATTAATTCCATTTGTAGTTTTGTTTTTATTAATAATTGCAATTAAAAAAAATAAAATCTTAAAATATATATTATATTAAATAAATTAAATACTAATGATTCACATTTAAAACTATAAAAATTTAATTTATTTATTTAATAAATGTATGATTTAAAGGGCATTGTGCTTATTATTTGGGATCATTTTCACTAATAGTTTTTAGGGGATCTTATTAATATCTTCACTTAAGGAATGGTATGTTTAAATTTTTAGCAGACAAATTAGATAAAGTGATGAGTGACATTGATTTTCATCATCTAAAGTTCACTAATATATCACAAAAAAGGCTCTTTGCATGTCCACCGACTTCTCTAATGATATTGCATAGAAAAGCATGAAATTGACGATTGGTTGTCATAATATATCTAAAAGATCTAATATACATGTAAATATGCAAGACATTTTTAAATACCTAACTATATGGAAGAGTCCATCTACCTTCAGGCCTA
Source organism: Pinus taeda (assembly GCA_000404065.3). Lineage (NCBI taxonomy): Eukaryota > Viridiplantae > Streptophyta > Pinopsida > Pinales > Pinaceae > Pinus > Pinus taeda. Next base: position 30,987 of record APFE031620287.1, read on the forward strand.
AGATATTTATTGGAGAAAATGTTGATATGGACAGCCATGACTATGGAATACCTCCATTTGGTACAAGATATAATATCTACACTAGTCCAAAATTGGGTGTTAATTTAATTTGGAATACATGCTTCACCATATCATAGGAGAAACTCCTAAGAGAATTATGGTATAAGGTAGAAATATCACACAAAGTCGAAGGTTTGTTAATTTCATGGTTTCTCATTTAGATGCCATTTCCATTCCTCAATTGCATACTTATATTAATAAATGACAACCACTAAACTAATGTGATAATGTATTTGGAATTTCTTTGCAAAAAAAAATAACTTCTTGTTTGCCTCTTTTCCGTAGTGAAAGTAGATTTTTTTCTCCCAGCTTAACCAAAAGACAAATGTATAATTTCAATCCAAAAATGATAATAACCAACCTAAATTTAATTTTTTTCTATTTATATGGTGTCACCCGTGTAATTTGAATTGATATATTAAATTTATTGAAGTGCCTTTACTAATCTTAATAGGTAATATTAGTGGACTACAATTCCAATATAAATAAATATCATTCCACTCTGGAGATTTTTATATTTAGAAGTCATTAATAAATGTTAGTGCTTGATATGTTTCTCTAAGAAAGGAGTGTATTGGACTAAATTGAAAAACAAAATTCATTGAGGTATAAAACAATTCCTATGCACACCACATAAATAAGTTACTTCAAAATATTTGTCCTCATGCCATTGATAAAATTTTCCCTTTTTAACTAATTGATATTGTGATTGTTAAGTTATTTGACAAATTGGATTATAGCAACAACTAATTATACATTTTTTTTTATTTCATTGTTTTTAATAATAAAGTGTCAAAGGTTTAGTTAAGAGATAGTAGCAGTAAGGATTAGTTCAATTGGTAAATGCTCTTGCAAAAAGAGTTCATAGAGCTCTCAATATAAAATCTTATTAATTCCATTATGGTCACTGGTTGGTATTTTAGTTTCCAGTTACTATTGTGCTCCATTTGAAAACTAAGAAGGGAGCTATTTTTTTATTACACAAAGTACAAATGATAGAGGTGCAATTATGTTTACAATTATGAATTTTCTGAACATTGATCTTAGAACTGTTGGAACAATTCAATGGAAACATTTTCTTTAACATCCAATGATGGAAGTTCGAGCTGTAGTTGTTTCATTTCCATGCATGGTTGTGAAGGATGGAAGAAAGTCACAGTTCAAGAGGCTTGGTCAAACTTTTGGTGGAAGATACAGTAAAGAATCATCCCGATATCCAACTTAGGTGATAACTAGAATGGGGTTACCAACAAGGTGGATTGCCTTCCATCCATGAGGCCTATATCTTGGAACTATGATTCGGAGAATTTCTAAAATATTCCATTTTGAGTAGCATCTATCAAATAAATCCATCGGTGAAAATTTCCATCTTCCTATGGCCCCTAGCTAAATGGGAAACCTTAACTTGGACTAACATTCAGAAATCAAATTATAGGGACATATCTTGCTATTCATTGTGCCTTCATGAATATGAAATGTGGATCACTTCTGTAAGATTTCTCCCTATTCCAATCATCTATTAAGAAATCTGCAAGCTAGCATGAAGAGATAAAGTTGTGATATATCTAGTCTCCCTTGCATTGTTAACAATTGGAGGGCTCATCATTTTAACAGTCCTAAATTGATCCTCATACCTTTCTAAGTGTCCTCTTGTAGATATTTGGAAAGAGAGGAATTATTGCATGTTCCTCCCTCCACAACTTTCATTGGATCATAGATCAAAACAATGTAAAGGAATCAGTTATCATACATAACTCAATACAAAAAGACTACCACACTTTATGTGAGGAGGTCTTGTTACTTCATAGTTAGTTATCTATTCTAGGAATTATTATTTCCCCCTTCTCTTCTCTACTACAATTTCCATTCCCTCCTCTTAGATCCCTCCTCGCCTTAATTTTGAAAATCTCATTTTTTTATCGTGCTTTAAAAGGTAACCCAAGCAAGGTGGGATATGGGCGTATCCTCATGGATAATTTGGGATCACATATCTACATTTATATATGTTTTGTGAGATATAATATTAGTAATGTAGTACAATTGAAAGCCTTACAAGATGTAGCATTGATTTCCTAGACTCAAGTCGAGACCAAACTTATGGGATGGGATATTCTCAACTTGTTATAAACATAATCAAATGAATCCTCAAATGCACCTAAAATAGAAGAATGTCTTGTATTTTGATACATGAAATCCTACTCATATGAGTATCATTTCTCCTTCCTTCCATTTTGATGATCATTCCAACCCACATCAAAATAACTGGAAATAACATTACAGATAAATTAGATAATCATGTAAGTGTATCATCATACTTGAAAATATTATCATCATGGAAGCCCTTTCAATACCATTCCCTCAAATAATAATGTTTGAATATATGTAAAAAATAAAATTTTCCGTTACCAATCTAATTTTATTTGATTCTTTCATAATATTTGTTTGTAATTCTTAGCCCGTCATTGAGCTACGTAGCGCAATTTTTAGGTTTTGGTTTTTATATCAACAAGAGGAAACATGTCCTCTTATATTTTAAAAAGGTTGACATTACATGTTAGATCTACCTTTCCCAATGACATATAAGACTATATTAGTAGGTCATAATATGTACTTCATGTTTTCACGAAACGTAAAATGTTTTCTCCATAAAGAGAAAACTTAGCAATCAAATTTTATGCCACGCAGATCTTTGCTAGTTCTTAAAATGGGTTCATAATGTCCTAAATTCCAGATCATTATTATCATTATGGTCTCTATCCCTAGTAACAACTTTCCATCTCTAATTGCTATCCATTTTCCTTCATTTATGACTTCATTTGCTATTTGAACTTAACCTATGTCTTATGGGTATAAGAAACATTTTTGAGATATCATATTTTGTTTTAAGTATATTGAAAAATTATGTATTTGAGTTAATGAAATGACCAATACCCTTTAAAGGAGAGTGTTTCTTCCCTGTATAAAGTTCTACATCCAAAGGATATGTTTCCCAATATGATATTTGCTACCCAAAGGAAATACATTGTATCTTATGCAAAATGAGTAAAACGTATACTTCCCATGTTTTTGTATTGTATGGTGATATGTATTTGTTATGTTTTTAAACTTATAAACTAAAAAAAAAATGAAATATGTATATTTTAAAAAGATAATATAAGAACACGTAAGAAAATACATAATTATAAATCAATGAAAATTGAGGGGAATTTTACCTTAACACAATAACTTAAGCCGGCTCAACTAGCATATGATCCAAAATATGTATTGGATATTTGGGTATTTCAACTATTTCATGTTTTCTCTAGAGAAACTTCTATGAGGTGGAATAGAATTAGGAAGGAGATTACCATGCTATGAAAAAAGAAAGAAAAGGAAGTTGTCTAGAATAATTGCATAAGTTTAATTATGGATAAACTACAACAATTTTGCCTAAGAAAAAGTGAGGACCGATTGGACTCAATGCCACAACTAGTTCGTCAACTTGTTACTGAAAATGTCCAAATGAAAGAATATGTAGGGCAGACATAATAGAAAAATAAGAAACACAATACGTATGAGCTATCCTTTATACTCTAGTAGTAAATTGTCACGTTTAAAGAGGTGAAGAATAAACTCCGAGAACCAATGCATAGGCTAGATACTTTTAACATTCTCCTCAATTACTAGATAATAAATTTGACACCCGCCTCCAATGGATTTCAGATTCAAAAGGTACTTAATAAGGACTTGTTGGAGAAGAAGAATTGCACATTTGATCCTTGGGAAGTATCATCCCTTGCACTTGGTTTCGATTTGGTTTCCTTCTACATTGAGTACTTATTGGTTTAGTCAATGACTATTCCATGTCTTGTTTCAATAAGCTAAGTGTGCAATGCCTTCCAAGTTTATAATAAACAATCCTTAAACCTGGATATATGTAATTTTCAACTCATCACCTCAAATTTTCTCATCAATTTCCCCCTTTAAATAGGTTAGAATTATTACATTATTCCATTTAGTATAACTACTAATCCCATAGGTGCACCCATCATTATAATGATCATACACATCTCATAGTACTTGCACACAACTAACCATGGGAGAGGAGCCAAAATTTGAATTGTCCTCCCATACAAAATTTTGTGAGGTCTAGTTGGGACCTCATACGATAGAGAGTGACAAACTATTGTTGGGAATGTTTTTCTATCAACGGGTATGTGAATTATGGAATCAAGGTCTATAATAAGGTTGAGACGAAAAAATGTGGTTATTTAAGGCCTCAAGATGGATACTAAAGCTTTTCTCTGGAAATTTTCAAGGTGGCAGAAGTAGTAAAATTGACACATAAAGTTGATTCCTCCAAATATTCTGCTTTAAAATATGGCTTCAAAATAATATATTTATCCAACCACAATTATTTATGCTTTACAGACCCTCCTCTTGGATTGTATCTAACAACATATGAACATCTTGTTTACCTAAAACATCTAAGTAAAAGGCCTACTCACATTGCTTAGAAGAACATAATATGTCATTGTCAAAATCATCAACCTCCTCGAGTTAAAAAGTAATATTAGGCGAAGAAAAAGTTAATTTGAATCCTAACACACCAATAGGATTAGCATCAATGGGGAAAACTTAGAAATATCTAATTTCAGAAAGGAGAAACCATTCCACATTACTCTTTGGGTTCACTCAGTGCTAAGATTAGCATGGAGGAGTTGGAGAAAATATTCCCTCTCCAGAAGTAATGATCTTGACCCTCCAAGAGCTTCTAAAATCATGGCGCAACTATTGGGACTCTATAAACGGAAGAGACAAACTACCAAAGTGGGAGAGACCTTAATGTAATTTAGTGTAGGAAGAAATTCAATGGAACACTAGAGATGGAGTAACATCCAAATATGAGGAGGAAGAGAAATTTGTCTTGGTTGGAAAGGGAAATAAGGGGAATGGAAAGAAGGCCCAAAGAAAACCATAGACTAGGCAGAACAATGGCAAGAAGAAGGACTTGAGCAAGATAAAATGTTTCCGTTGCCACGAATTCGAGCACTATGCAACAAAGTGTTCGCACAAGAAGTATAACAAGTAGCCTTCAAGAGGAGTAGGAGGTGAAGCACTTTCCTCAAAATTCAAATTAGACTTCACCCTAATTGTATGTATGGAAAACAATATAATGGAGAGTGTGTGGTATCTATATTCAGGTGCTTGGTTCCATATGACATGACGTAAGGAAATATTTAGTAGCCAAGAGGAGAAGGATCTCCAGATACACATAAAAATTGGGGATGATGGGTGGTAAAATACGAAACAAACTGATACTGTAACCTTTAAGAGGGAGTCAGGCTCCCATCCTCATTTGAAAGATGTCATGTATGTAGTTGGATGAAGAAGAACTTGGTATCTATAATTGTATTGGAGGATCATGGCTATGATGTTGTTTTCAGTAAGGGGAAATCATTTCTGAGACATCTAGCTACTGGGTAAGTGAAACCAATTGGATTTTTTGTGAACAAACTATACAAAATTGAGGTGGAAGCTTGTAGTGCACTAAGTAGAAAGGTAGGAGAAGTGCAAAGATGGGATGTTGGAGAACTCTGGCACAGACACATGGGAGAATTACACCATAGGGCCTTAAAAATCATGTAGTAGATTACCACCTGTCTCCTGAAATGCACCCTTGACCAACATGATGTCTGTAATGGATGCACATTGGGGAAGCATGCGAAATCCACCTTCTATGGCCGAGATAACATAGCTGGAGTAATCTTGGTGAAATTCAAATATAATGTATGTGGACCATTTTCTACAACATCTACAAGAAAACAGAAACATTATGTTATTTTTGTCGATGACTTTTCAAGAAAATGTTGGATCTTCTTCATGCAAAATAAGGATGAAGTTTTCTCAAAATTTGTTGAATTCAAAGCATTGGTTTAAAAGGATACTCGTCAGAAATTGAAAGCCGTGAGAAGTGATAATGGAGGAGAATATGTATATAGGACGTTTAAGTACTTTTGTGCCAAATATAGTATTATAAGAGAATTGATACCATCGCATAACCTACAATAAAATGGGGTAGTTTAAAGAAAGAAAAAAAGACTAGCGGGAGTATAAAGATCCATGTTGCATGATCAGGCGTTGCCATTACACGTATGTGAATAAGCATGAAACAACGTACTCTATTTTTCAAACCACAGTCCTTATAGAATACTTGGCATGATCACACCAAAATATTCCTATGGGAGCGAGCTAGTTGTATCTCATTTTAGAATTTTTGGAGCTACTGTGTATTACCATGTCTGTAAGATAAGAAGAAAAAAATTGAGCTTGCAACTGAGATGGGAGTCTTTGTATGATACATAGAGACACCACATAAATATAGGGTGTATTTGTCATCCCCCAACGTGATAGTAATGAGGAGAGATGTCAAACTTGGTGAGGAGAAGGCTCTGAGATGCTATATAGAGTGAGAGTTGGCTATGAGATGCTTAAGAGTGCATAAGAGGAATAATTTATGACATGCTTTTATTGAGAGTAAGAGAGTGTAGGAGAATCTTTTATGATGTGCTTTAATTGAGTGTAAGAGAGTGTAAGAGGAAGATTCCATGCTAATAATAAGAGTGTAGATAAAATTATTGAGAGCCATGATTGAGTGACTTAACTTTTTTTAATAATAACATAATAGTATAATAATAATAATTAAGTCGAAATCTAACTATTATGATTGATTGATGACAATAAGCAATTTTATGTCAATAATACTTGATTACCAATTAATGCAAGGTGATTTACTATTTTGGAAAGTCATCCGTGAGCTTCCAAATTTTCAACAAAGACTTATAAGGAAGTGTTTGAAGTTTCTTGGGAATATTAATACATCTATAAAGTATTGGATATTGAAGATCATCTCGAAGCTAGCAGAGGAAATAATAAAAGCAAGTGTGTTCTCTTCTTTATCCTGCACTTTCAAGGATGTGAATGTCTAGGTTATTTATAGTTCTTCTTCCATATATATGAATGTATAATGTAATCAAATTACAAATTTAATATAAGGAACCTCAAGTCAGTTAAAAGTATTCACGTCAAAAATATTATATATGTTATAGTTTTGAAGAAAAACTTACTTTATATTTCTTGTCTAGAGGATAATGGTGATAAAATAGCTTCTTCTCATGGAAAGGTTTTGGTTTGGAGTAAGGGCTATGGTATTGATAATTCTAGGGTGATTTAAATTCAGGAGGAGACATTATATAAACCTTTTACACCTTTATCATAAGCCCTAGTCCAATTGGATTGAATCCCTTCTGAACTATGGCATAAAATGTATAGAGACCTTGAGTATACAATTTTTCCATATCTAAATAAAATGGTCAATGACATCAACAAATTGGAGGAAGGCCATGGAGGGACCTGTAAGGGTTGTTCTCTAGGAAAGAACATGAAGAAGCCATTTACAAGAAGTGATACTAGATCTAAGGAAGTTTTTGATCTCATCACTTAGATGTATATCGACATATGGCAGTAAAATCTTTTGGTGGGCATCAATATTATGTGGCATTCATTGATGATTTCTCAAGGAAACATTCACTATGCCTCCTCAAGAACAAATATCAGGTCTTCAAGAGGTTTTAATATTCAAGATTGAAGTAATGAATCCAACTGAGAGAAGTATCAAGACTTTGAGATTTGACAATGGTGGAGGATACAACTCCAAAAAATTAATAGAATTCCAAAGGAAGCAGGGATTAAGAGTGAGCTAATTATTTCTTATAACCATGAAAAAAATGTGTGGCTGAAAGGAAGAAAAAAAAATTGAATAATGTGTGAGGTTCATTCTACATGATCAATACCTACTTGAATTCATATGGCGTGAAACACATGTGACAATTGTTTAATTGCAAAACCAAATTCCTCAAAAGATTCTCAACAACTTGACTCTAGAAGAAGCATTTATAGGAAATAAGGCAAGTGTAGATCATCTTCTAATATTTGGGTGTCTTTTGCATACACATATACAGAAGGAAAAGAGGAAGAAGTTAGAGCCTACCAGTCTAAAGGGAAGCTTTGTTGGGTATAGTTCTTCATCAAAGGAATATTTGTTGGGTATTGGATATAATATTAAGGAGGATGATCAAATTGAAGTAAGAAGAGATGTCATATTTGATGAAATGATAGGTGACAGGATATCAAAATATGTTCCAGTCTATTTTGATGAAGAAAATATGCCTATCCTTGAGGATATATCAAGGGATGATGATTTTCAAGATCAAACATCTAATTAAGAAGATATTAAGGTCCTAGTGAGCCTGTATAACAAGTAATTTTTCCAAAAAATTGAAAGAGGATTGCTAATTGAGAGCTACTCTGTAAGAAGTAGAAGAACACTTAGATAAGGGGACCTTTAGATAAATCCAATGACTGAAGAGGTATTATAGGTATGTTTCACATATCATAAATCTCATTGAAGTAGAAACATCCTCCTATGAAGATGTAGTTAAATATCAAGAGTGGAGGAATGCAATGCAAGAAGAATATAAATTGATCATGAAGCACGATGTTTGCTAACTGTATCTAAGCCAAGTGACAAATGTATAATCACCTCAAAATGGATTTACAAGATAAATCACACTACATATGTCAGCATTGATAAATACAAAGAAAATTTTGTAACAAGAGGCTTCTCACAAAAAGAGGGTCTTGATTACAAACAAACATTTGCTTGTATAACTAGATATACAAAAATAGGTTCGCTTGCTTCTTTAGCTTCTACTATGGGATGCAACATCCATCAAATGGATGTTAAGAAAACTTTTTAGAATGGGATCATTGATGAAGAGGTTTTCAATGAGCAACCTCGAGTATATGAAATAAATGAGAGGGAGACTCATGTTTGTAGACTGAAGAAATCTCTATATGGCTTAAAGTAAGCACCTAGAGCTTGTTATTCAAGAATGAATGTATACCTATCGTAACTTTGTTTTACCAAGACTTCTGTAAATCCTAACCTATACATCAGGGTGGTCTAGGGTGAACCAATCATCCTACTCTTGTATGTGGATGATCTATTTGTCATAGATGTAGAGCATCAAATTCATGAATGTAAGAAATAGTTAGTATCCAAGTTTGATATGAAGGACCCTAGGATTATGCATAACTTGGGCCTAAGAGTATAAAAGAAGCCATGTGAAAAATATCTTGGTCATGGAAAATATGTGGTCAAGATTGTTCAAAATTTGGCATGATGGATAGCAGACCTATGATGACTCATATGATTACCATTCTAAAGAAGTTGAGGAATTCAAATTGTAGTCTAGTGGATGCTATTTGTTGTAGACAGTTGATTAGGTCCTTGATGTATCTAGTAAATACAAGACCTTCCATATGTTTTGTAGTAAATGTCCTTAGTTAATTGTAGATGGATCCAAAACATGATCATTGGATAAAATCTAAGCATATCCTAAGGTATTTGTGTGGAACCTGTTATCACCGAAAGAAACTCTCCTAGGTTGTATCTTGGAGATGCTCGAGAAAATTAAAAACTCAGCAAGATGTTGGAAATGGATGAATGGAAGGAATGATGCTTATCCAAGCCAGATAACCACCTCTACTATGCTTAACTCCAGACATGGGTGAACACTCCCAGAATACAAGGCTTTAGACCACCAATTACTCACAGTTTGAGGACTGAGTGAATATGGAGAATACTGAGCACATTAGCAGATGCACAGGGCCCTGTGATGGCTGGTTGCAACTAGTAAAGAGGTCTACAAATCTATTTCCTAATGCACAGATAGGATGACAACTTTCTAGCACTAAGTAAATAGAAACCTGCATAACACATTCAATGATACATACTAGAATTCAACACAGAGGTGGGATGATAGCCCCTCTAATGCTAAATATCAAGAGCACATGAACAAATGCATAATAGGCACAACTTAGAATAGAGTAGAAATGAAAAGTGAGCAATTAACAACAAAAGAAGCTTGTATTAGTTGAGAATGAAGACCAAACGCTGCAAGTATCAAAGTAGTTGCAGTCTCCAGAAGTTGAACCTTACATCAAAACTACAACCATCAACCCATCTCCTAGATTATATCTGTTTTCTGGTTATATAGAGAGTTTTATTACAAATATATTCTGTTGTTCTACGCGTGGAGGAGTCATAATGGACCACCAAGTGCTTTAACTCTCTGATGAAGACTCTGCTACAATCTGACTGTGTTCTGCAAATGAATTTGACACTCTCTGGTGCTTTGTTGTCCTTCTTGAGCAGGTGGAGTGCTGTATGAGAGGAGTGCCATAGCTAATAAATGCGTTTAACTGCTTGAGGCTGGTCCTTTCCTTCTCAGCCATTCTGTTCATTTAAAAGCAGTTGTTGAGGAGCAAATGCACTGAGGTACTGGATTCTGGCCTCCTTCTTCCTTTGGGTGCACGAGATACGCTATGGACACAGATAGCATGGCAGAGGCATGAGGAGAAATATCAACCGTTGAATCGCATGGATCGATAGCGGGGATTGTCCTGCAGAGGCTATCGGGAGAAAACAGGAGTGGACAAACGTGAACCTTTGGATCCCGGGCAGTTAGATCCAACGGCTATCGGGCGGATAAGGTGCATGGGCAATAGCGAGCGGGGAACGGGTGAGGCAGGCGGTAAGTGGTATGTATCACATCGCCTTCAGAGGTCGGGTGGTATTCATACACAGGCTAGCGATCACGCTTATCACATGATGCGTGGCAGACGGGACAGGAGGAAAACTACTTTATCGCGAGTTAACGCACGGGCAGCTTTCAGGAGTGGAAGGAGCAAATGTCATTGGATCATCGGGACTGATCGGACGGTGGAGGAGTGATCGCAATATCACATCAGTGGAAGACAGGGGGGCATAGCTTTATAGCGATTTGTCGACAGTGATGAGACAACAGACTCGATAAAGGAATTAACAATAGTTTACAACCAGATCACATCCAATAGGGGAAATTGGTAATCGGCCATCAACGAAGTTAAAGACATGGCTTATAATAGACCTCTTGAAAGCTGTGATTGCAATTGCGATGAGACATGAAAGCGGCAAGTTATATGGTCGGGTCTTATGGAAGGTTTGAGCTTCGCGCTCAGGACTAGGCTAAAAAGGGCTTTATTGGATTTCGGAGGGATTATTCGGGGAATGGAGGAAAACAAAGATCGTAGGAGTATGAGAATAAAGGTGGAGTGAAGGGAAAAAGTGGAGGCAGTGGGGTGAAAGGGAGTAAGCGAGGTGAAGGAGAAGGAGGACAATAACCAATGCAGACCTCTTCTGAGCAAGAAACCGAGGACCAAGCTTGCTTCCACTCTTTGAAAATCAACAACATGTAGTGGAGCTAACACTGGCTGCTTCTGGGGATGAGATCCTCCCTGCGAGGTCTCAAAAACTACAGACCAATGCCTTCATCCAAAACAAGCTTAAAAACATTGCATAGTATTCCATTGGGCATGGAGTCTAATTAAGTCTATGCTAAAAAGAACATATCAACAGTCCAAATCTTCAAAAACTACCCATTTACTAGGCTATCAAAATTGTTTCCCCTTCTCCTAATGAACCTGCCTGTCAGCCAGTTCATCAAAAATATACAAAATGGGGTGGGGTTGATTTGATCCTCTACCTCAAAAAGTTTAGAGAATTTGACCTTGTCAGGTAGAGGTAGTTTATACTTTATCCCCTCTCCGTATACTCTCATTGAACTAGAATCCAAAGGGGAATTGAATGGGCAAGGAGCTTTATAAATCTCTGATCCTGATGCTACTTTCTATGTTGGTTTCTTCGATTTGATAATCTTCTCAGGATCAGGCACTGGAACAGCTGGTGATTTCTGAGGATTTCTTCGGGTGTGTCTCACAAACTAAGCCAGGACTATAATGAGGAGTCGCCAAAGATTGGTCATCCTCCAGAGGAGTCGCCAGATAGATGATTACAACCAGAACTGTTCCCAGACTTTGTCTATCATCAAAATCTGGAACCGTGTCATCTCCTAAGGAAGCTGATCTTCAATCTCCTCTCCCGGGCAATGGCACCAATTAATGTTATCGCCAAGTTATATGGCCAGGTCTTATGGAAGGTCTGAGCTTCGCACTTAGGAATGGGGATAAAAGGGGCTTTGTCGGATTTCGGAGGGATTATTCGGGGAATGGAGGAAAACAGAGATCGCAGGAGTATGAGAATATAGGTGGAGTGAAGGGAAAAAATGGAGGCAGCAGGGTGAAAGGGAGTAAGCGAGGTGAAGAAGAAGGAGGATGTAACTGGTACAAACCATTTCTGAGCAAGAAACCGAGGACCAAGCTTGCTTCCACTCTTTGAAAAGCACCAACATGTAGCGGAGCTAACAGAACCAGACATCGCTACCTCATGTATACTAGTAATAAAATCCAACTCATGGATATACAAATCCATATTGGGGTGGCGGCCAAAGCTATTGAAGAAGCCCAATAGGTGGATGCTTCACCCTAGGGTCTTCTATGGTCTAATGGATTAGAAGAAAGGAGTTTCTTTAAGTAGTGATAAATCGAGTATGTTGTTGAAGGTGAAGTCTGTCAGGAATTTGTTTGGCTCAGGAAGTTATTATCATATTTTTTGAAGGACTGCATAGACTTACATGTATAGATTATGAAAATGAAATATGTATATGATTCATAGAAGAGCTGGTGTTTCATGCTAGGACAAAGCATACAAACAATAAGTAACACTACATCAAAATCCTCTTACAAGATGGGGTCATGGAGTTGCATTATATATGTATTGATTAAAAAGTAGTTTATATTATAACTAAAGCATTACCAAAACAAAAGGCTTTTTTAATTGAGAGGAAATCTTGGTTTGGTAGACATGTCATCCCTATTTGAGAGGGAGTGATGTTGGATAGTACTTGTATTTATTGATCAGGAACTAGACCAGGACTAATAGTTGTAAGTCTTACTGAAGGCCATAAATAAAGAAGGGAGTCTATAAGATCAGATAAACATCTCAGATTGGAACTTCTTACAGATTGTAGAATCGAGAAAAAGAAGTTGTTGATGGATAGTATTTCAGGATGAGGTAGGAAATCGAAGGTAAGAGTAGTCAAAGAGGAATGATACAATTTGAGGATTCAGGATTAGAAATTGAAGATAAGAATATTCCTAAAAGGACATACCCAGTGAGCATCACAATGGGATATTTTCCATAGAAGTAGTGTGGGAGCTCACATAAATTCTCCCAACATAATGATCTCGCATGAAGATGGCCTTGTCTAGTAAAATCCTTAAAGGAAAATGATCGTAATGGTATAGATGTTTGACAAATATGGCTTCTCAGTCAGACTCATTTTATGATAATTCTTCAAGGATGAAATTTCTTATACAATGTGATAGGATTATGGATACCTCCCTAGTTAAGAGGGAATGTTGGAAATTGTAATTAGGTTCATTCTTCATAATGAGCTATTTGTAATATTGGCATTGTATACTTTGTATATATAAAGAAAAGGAAAGAAAACAAAATTTTATTTTTGTGTAAATCATGAGTTTCATGCTCAATTATAGGTAAAAAGTATGTTCTTAGTGCTTCTAGGTCTTTCTAGTTATTTCTAGGACAAAGAAGAATTTATGTCATGTATTGTAGTCCTATTTGGACTCATTGCAACACAAGAAAATATTTATTTTATTAAGAAAAATCCATTTATTCATCCAAGACCAAGTTATCCTAAGGGAGTGTTATTCAACCCCTCAAGAAGGATATAAATACAAGGAGATTAACCTCATTTGAGACACACATCTAACATAATTTTGAACTGCAATAAAAAAGGAGAAAAAACATTGGAAAGGATGAAGAAAAGGAGTCGAAGTTCCTTGGGATAGTGTCTCCTTCTACATATGCGTAAAGTTACGGTATTCTTGGAGCCAGTTGAAGGAGTCCAAAATTACAGGGCCAAAATTATGAGGTGTAGTTGCACGGCCGAAAATATGGGAAAAAATTGTAGTAGGTTAAAATATGGAAGATTCCTTGAAGAAGACATCGTTGGGGGGTTGAATTTGCACTTTGGAGGACCTTGGACTTTAATCTTTGGGTTTGGGATGTCTCATTGTAAGAATATTCTATAAGCAGAGAATCATTCTTTCTGAGTTTACCCTTGGAGAGGTTTTTCCGTTGCTTGGAGCTTATACCTTGTGTACTTTGTCTTGTTGTGCTAATCATTATTTGGTAATTTCTTGATGAAAAAGAACTAATAAAGTAATAAAAGGACAAAATATATCACAAGTAATTATAAAGTGAAGAAAAGTCATCTATAATACATAAGTCTCTTGATTTGTCAACATTAGCACCATAAATTCTTATCTTATTCATGGTGTTTATCATTCTCTTTTTACTTCAAAAACTAATGGTATTAATCTACTTCTATTACTAACTCCAACTGTCCTTGTTTTATCATACATGTAAAAAGAATACACTCTACTCTAGAGCTTCTTATTCAAGATACGTGGCCATTACATGGGAAAGATTTTGAAATATTTCAAGATGAAATTAGGCATATTTGAGACATATTGATTGATGAAATGAGATTTATACATCTATGTTATTCATGCAGATAGATTATAATTTATGAGAAGCATTGCCATATTATAGATCTATGGATTTTGGTGGTAGATACATAATTCTGGTTGGTGATTTTGGTCAATTGCATCCTACCAATGATAAACATTTAAATGTAGATAAAATAGCAATAAAAGTGTTATGGTAAATTTCAACATCATTGTTACTTTGTATATAATTTTCTTCCAATAAGGAAATCATCCAAAACAAACCCATTTTTGTAATAATTTGTTTAAAATCAGTAATGCATAATCCTTCATTTTATATTGGAATATTCTCATGTCGCATGATGACATGAGATTTACTAATATGGAAAATAGTTTGTCTTTTTAAACAACTCACTTGTTCACAAAAAAATAATTCAGTCACTTTACTTTAAGTGTATATTCTAAAATCATTCAAATTTCAAATTGCGAGTTGTGTTACAAAGCATACTAAATGAAAATTATTCATTGGAATTAATGTTGACCAGTTTAAACATAAATTACTATTGTTCTATGGATAGCATTCCATGTTGACATGTAGCTTGTGGGTGGAATCTATTTAGTTAATTGTGCACTTGGATATAAGCAATATATTTTCTATATGCCTGGTTGCAAGCCTTCTAAAATTCAATTATTTATTTTCTTTTTTCCTTCTTTTATAAGTACTTAGGTGTTCCATTCAATCTAATTTCTTTAGAAGATTTACCTATAATACTTGTTATTAGAGGAAACCATAAACAAACATATTTTAAGATGACATGGGCACTTACTATGAATACATTATAAGGGTTGACTTTAGAACAAGTTACTATTTATATTGGCAATAGAGAGGAGCAAGGCTTCACCTTAAAAACCATATCAAGAGTCAAACACATAGACAATTTATGCATTTCACTACCTTTCTCTTAGAAGTAACGTGTTATATTAAAAATAGTCCATATGTTACCCTTACGAAGCAAGAGAAGCAATGATTGAGCTCCATATCATTGGAAGATACATACACATATATATTAATTAAAAACGTCAAATCTATTGCTAAGTGCCTTTTTTGATGAAATTACTATGTCTTCTACTGTACTTATTTATATTTCAATATTAGATGAATAAATCTATATGGTATCACACTAGATTCCATTTATTATCATTAATAAATCACTACATTAATGTTTAATTTCATTACAATACTCAATAAATTAACATATTAGCATAGATTTCTATTAATACATAAATATGTTTGTCATAATAGATAATCTCACATTATTTCGAGTCATGATAACACAATCTTCATTTTCTCATTTTTGTCGCGATTTGTCTACTTTGTTTTTCCATTAAATATTTTCCATTACATTTACTGATATATTTCTTTATTAATTTTTTATTCCCTCACAATTATGGACATGTCATATTATTCAAAGGTTTCTTATTTTTCCATAATTTCATTGCCAAATAAGAGAAGGTAATAGAAATAAAATATGGTTGATACAAGAAGTAGATGTTCATGTTATGTATTTGATGACGCACTTCAAATGTTGTCTAAGATTAATATACTTGTGTGACAATTATATGAGATTAATAAAAGGAATTTTGGGGAGAAACTTGGTATATAATTGCTTCAAAGCTAGTAATGGGACTCCAAATTAGATATAAATTAAGGCCAATCTAACCTTTTCTAAGCATATTAAACTTTTCCTTCTACACATGATAATTCATTTTTCAGCTTTAATATGTTCTTAGGAAGGTTTATGCATCGATTTCTTATTAAATTCCTAATAATATTTATTTTGTATAATGTCGTGATAGTATTCGATAAATTTTGAAGATGAACGAAATGAGAGAATTTACGGACTTACTCTGGTTATAGGATGGACCATGATTGGATAATAAATAAATAAAATATTATGGAATTATTAAATATATCTCATATCTAATAATATAGAAAATATAGGGATGTGTTCCATGCTACATGAGAAAACATAACTCAACATTTAATGAAGATTCCTCCAATTGGGAATAAGATCCACTTTCTGAGAGAGTTTAGATGGGAAGTGTTAAATTTAGATAACAACAGTATGTTCTATGCTTATAAAAATTACTTCAATGTATTTTTTAAGCACCCAAATGAAAATTTGCAAATTAGTTTCCAATAGCAGTCACACTAACCATAAATCACATTAACAATAACTATAGATAGAACATAAATAAAAAATTCCAAAAATCAGCCAAGACAAGAGGACACAAGATTTGGTGGATGCCAAGGAAAAACCCCAATGTCAGGAAAACCATTTGATCAATTCTTCTTATTATAATATAAAATGTTGAGTAAAGTTAGAGAGTATGAAAGTAAAATTTGACTTGCCAAATCATGGTCAAAACAACCCTATCAAATCTACAGTCAACTATAGCCAAGCTCAACCCTAACCAAAAAGTTAAAGATGGTCAACATAGGATTCAAATAGTCCACTTGAATCTCATTCAAACCTAGCAAAATTTTCCTTTCCTTGTTCGCCAAATTGAACCCAAAACATTACTAAAAAGTGTGGCCAAACTTGGTCAACTTTGTGGTCAACTGTGTGGTTAAAGTACCTATAAATTCTCAGTTCCTATGCCAAACTATATCACCTGTAAGAAACAAAATTTTCTCACAAAAACCACAATTAAAGGATGAGTTAAAGTACTTTTTCAATGATTTTCAAACTCCTACAACAGTCCTAAAATTTGGCCTTGCAATTTTCCCAGAAAATTCATCCTTCTGCCAGACGTGCGAGGGAGAGAAGATTTGCCCAATAGTTTTTTGAAAAAATGAGAAAAGGAGAGAGAAGAAGATGGGTGTGATGATAATTCCAAATGAAGTGAGAGGGAACCTATATTTATACAAGTCTTTGAGGGTGAAGAGTCACATCCATTAGGCTTTGTGAGCTTACATGATGATGTGGTCAACCTAAAAATTTTGCACATATGTCGGCATAAATTCAAAAACACACTTCTTCTTATCCAAATTGGATGATATTTATATCAAATATTCTCCTTTCGAAAAGAGGAATTTGAAGAAATCATCATCTTCATCAAATGACCTATCCCAAGGTTGAATTTTTCCCTAGTTTCCAATTTTAACAGACCCTCTTAACTACGGAGAAATCCACCTTACAATCCATCCACCATCATCGATCATCATGTCATCATGTCATCATGTACCATATTTGTATCTGATCTCATATATGCTCTACTGTCCACTAAAAAAAGTCACTCCATAGGTAGAACCTCAATCAGACTTGATCCCATATAGAGTTATTAAACACCATGCATCCTAGACATAGGGACTAAGGGAGTACAAGATGCATCCAACAGTCGTGATATGATACCTAACTAATTTTCCCACCTCATTGGCTAGATGTGAGGTATTTCCCATTAGTCTAAGACTACATGGATAGGATGTATGTTGGGACATCAACAGGAGAAGGTGAACCACTCATCCTGCAGATATGAAATAGGAGAAGGTGAACCACTCACCCTATACACTTATGTAATCAATCGTAGAGGAAGGTGAACCACTCAACGTACACACCTATGTCATCAATTGTAGGGGAAGGTGAACCACTCACCCTACACACATGTCAAGCATTATGGGATATCACAGGGGAAGGTGAGCCACTAACAATATATATAACACACGAATAGAGCAAGGTGAACCGCTCACCCTATGGTCATTCATATCTTCAAGAAGAACCCTAAGCCCCCTAGGAGCTCCCAGATCTCAATCTCCAACTCAAGCAAGATCCTCATGGGAGGTTCTTTGCATGACTCCAAGCCTCTCTCGGAAGGCTAAATACTTGAACTTCCCTAAGGGCTTTGTGATGATGCGTGCGACCTACTCATTTATCATGATGCGTTATAGCCTTATTTCTCCCCATTGTAGAATATCCCGTATAAAGTTGTACCTAATATTAGTGTGGTTAGTGTGGTCATGGAACATAAGATTCTAGGAAAGGTGGATCCCACTGTGTTTGTCATAGTAGATCATGGTGGTATCCAACACGTGCTCAAATATCTCACTAAAGGGATTCCTCAACCAAATAGCTTCATAACATGCCATACTAACAACAATGTGTTTGGCCTTGGCAATGCTTAGAGAAACTGATTTTTACTTCTTTTTCATCCAAGAAATTCATATAGATCGTCATGAGAAGAAACATCTAGATGTGCCCTTTTGATCAACCATACTACTAGCCTAGTCAACATCAGTATATCCATGTATCCTCAAATTCACAATAGTGTATCTTAGTCCATATATGATTGTGTCACAAAGGTATCTCAAGAGATTCTTAGCATCAATCCAATGTATGTGATGAGGATGGACCATAAATTGACTCAATGTATTTACAACGAAGAATATGTTTAGATGGGAGTTTACCAAGAATATCAGGGCCAACAAAATTTCTCGATACTCAGAGGGATTTTTGAATTTTGGCCAAACAACGCTTCCACATAGCTTCTTGAATTTGAGTTTCATCGGAGTAGACACATAATTTCAAACCACCATCCCACATATCTCGAGTAACTTCACAATGTATTTTCATTGAGAAAGGAAAATCTCACATGGATTTTTCTAGACCTCCATGCCTAGGAAGTAACGCATCAAACCTAGGTCCTTCATTTAGAATTCGGAAGCCAACTCCCTCTTACATTGATAAATGAGATGGTTTGCACCTATTAGAAGGATATCATCTACTTAAAGGAAAAAAAATTAAAAATGAGAGGCATGTCCTTTTCAACCTTGAAGTATAGATTAGGATCAACATCCACCCTTGAAAGTCCTGTTTTCATAAGATAGCTATCAATTCTCTCATACCAAGCCCTAGGGGATTTCTTCAACCCATAGAGTGTTTTCCTCAACCTTCATATGTGTGTCCTTCTATCATGTACTTCAAACCCATTAGTGATTTCCAAGTATATCTACTCCTTAAGCAAGTTATGCAAGAGAGCCATCTTGATATTGATTTGATGTAGGCTCTATCCTTGAGTGACAACAAGACCATAAATAGATCAGATAGTTTGATAATAGGAATCCAATGCAATTACCTCTTCATATTCCACTCTTTACTTTTGAAAGAAGCCTCGAGAAGTGAACCTTTCCTTGTATTTATAAGCATGCCCATCAACCCCATGTTTGATTTTGTATATCCATTTTGAGTTGACTATGAACTTGTCCTTTGGTATAGGAGCCACATCCCACATATCATTTCTCATGATTGATTCATATTATTAATTCATCGCACCCTTATAGACTTGACACTTTACGACTTTTTCAAATGCACATGGATCAATTTGAACAACATTATTCATAGGAGATAAGTATTCTTCATATATCTTCAGCTTCTTACATTCTGAAATGTCCCTCTTTGCACAATATGTCTTTCAACATTTTCAAGAATATCTTTGAGCTACACAGGTATTTTTCTTGAGGTAGAGGGATCACTAGAAGGTGGATCAATGGGATCCATCAGGGTTTCAACATTGGCTTCATCTCTTAGAGGTTCATCTTGGTTTTCTAAAACATCATCATTATTGTTTGTTAGAATGGAGAGATCTATGGCTTTCCCAAGGGAATTATCTTCATCAATTGTGGCATCATGACTTGCTTCCACATCTCTTTGACTAGGCACATAGATTCTATATGCCTTTGGATTTTCACTGTAGCCTAAAAATATAGCTTTCTTTCCAAATTCTTCCAGCTTGTTTCTATTTCTTTATGCACCTAAAAATACACAGGACCACCAAATATTATAAAATCAGAAATAGTAGGTTTCTTACCAATGCAAGCTTCTTCTGGTTTCTTGAAATCCAATTCTTCATGTGAGCTCCAATTTTAAAGATAGATGACAGTGTTATCAGCTTCTCCCCATAACAACTATGGTAGACATTGATCATGGAGCACAACATAGGTGGCTTCCATGATTATTTCTTTCTTCCTTTCAGCAACTCCATTTTTCTCATCATGGTATGGAATGGTTGTCTCCCTCTTAATGTGAGTCTCTCTCCAATAGTCATTTAATTCATTTGATTCATATTTGGTTCCATTATTTGTCATCAATATCTTCATATTCTTCGCTCTTTGATTATCGACCAATGATTTGAAAGAACAAAACCAAATGAACACTTCATCCTTCTTCTTTAAGAAATATATCCATGTTTTAAGAGAGAAGTAATACACAAAAAACGTGTAGTGTAAGTATCCTCCCAATGATGTTACAAAAAACATACCAGATAGGTCATAATGGACCAATTGAAGAATATTCGTAGTTTGGATTTCACTTAAGGGAATGGTCCCCTTAGGAGTTTCCCAGATGTATAACACCGACAAACACCTTCATGATTCATTTTGAAACTGTGCATACCTGTGCCCATATTCCTTACCCAAGGTAATGATTTTGTAATGCAATTGTGAAAAACGGTGTCACAAATTAGATTTAAGTGAAGCATAACAAGTCAAGGCTTCAGAAGGAATTCCTCCAAATTGATAGAGACCATCAACCTTAAATCCAAATGTGAATTCATCTTTACTGTTTCTTTTCAAAATACATACCTTTCCATCAATGAATGCTACCTTGAAGCCTTTATCTTCCATTGCACAAATAGGCATCAAGTTCTTCTTCAAATCGGTTACATACAATAGCTCTTGTAGATGAATGGCTTGACCTTGATTCAAGTGAAGAGCAACAATACCTATCCCTTTCAAGGGGTAGATGTAATTTTCTCCAAGTATGATCTTCAAATTATTTTTATTTTCAATCAAATTTGTGAGTGATTCTTTGTACCTAGTAAAGTGCCTTAAGGCTCCACTATCAATCGAGAATTGTCTCCAAGTATGATCATTAAATTATTGTTATTTTCAATCAAATTTGGGAGTGATTCTTTGTACCTAGGGAAGTTCCTTGAGGCTCCACTATCAATCAAAAAATTATCCAAAGTGTCCAGAGGAGACTGAGTAGATAGAGCTAAAATAAGATAAAAAAAAATAAATTCTACAAAATTTCTTTCCTCATACTTGGAGTTTCATGATCTTTTGTGTGGTGGACCATTTCCATATCGAGTAGCATGAGAATACCTTTTTCCTTCATTCGTGAACCTTTTTTTCCTTTGATTTCCATTTCCTTTGTTGTTGTTGTTGTCAGCATCTTCCCTTGGAGATTTATTCTAGTGAGGACACTTTCTAGCATAGTTGTCGAACATGGTACAATTAAAATAACTTCCTCTTCTTCCTTCTTGGAATCCTTGCTTGAATGCATGAACCTGTCTCCTTGGACTCACAATATTTTTCTTCTTTGCATGAGTGGAGTAAGAAGTGGGTTCATTTCCATTTGAAGGCTTGTCTCTCTCCACCACCCTTGCCTCATTTTGAGTTCATCTAGCCAATAATTCATCGAAACTAGGAATCGTATCATTGTTGGGAATGATGATGTCAAACACATCCCATGCTATTGAAAGGCCCCCAAGTGCAATGAGAGTGAGGTCCCTATAACCAATAACATCTCCAATACATAAAAGGTCATTCTTGATTTGTGTGATCCTCATAACGTAGGATTGGATGGACTCCCCTTTATCCATCTTGATGTCCTTGAACTTCTTTTTGAGAAAGAGGATTTGATTTTCATTGTTCACTTTCAACATCCTAACCAGCTTATAAAATATTTCCTTAAAACTTCCCAACACAGAAATATAGCAACCAAATTCTTTTGAAAAGAATCAACCAAAATTTTCTTTGATTTGATCTCACCGTTTCTATACATCGTCTTAGCAGTAGCTGGGTAATTTGAAGGACGCTGCACCACTTTTCCTTGCACATACTTCATGCTCCTCCAAAGTTAGCTGTAAAGTCATTTTCCATGCATCACAGTCATATTTGTCATTGAGCTTATCCTCAGTCGTGAAGTAATATGAAGAAGCCATTGAAACTTTTCCAATAAACCTTTCTTGGTCATTTATTTTCTTTCTCTTTTTTGGGCCTTCTCTTCACCTAAGCTCTAATACCATGTTAAATTTAAATAATGATTGTATGTTCCATGCTTAGAATAATTACTTCAATGTAATTTTTAATTTGTACAATGACAATTTCCAAATTATTTTCCAATAACAATCACATTAACCATAAATCACATTGATAGTAGATGTAGATAGAACATAAATAAAAAATATAGAGGACCATACAAGATGAGAGGACACCAGATTTGGAAAATGTCAGGAAAAAAACCCAATGTGGGGAAACCCTTTGATCGATTCTTCTTATTATTTTATCAAATGTTCACCAAAGAGAGAGTGAAAAGTTCAAAATTCATTTGCCAAATCAAAGTCAAAATAGTTGTGTCAAATATGTGTTCAACTATAGTCAAAATCATCCCTAGCTAGAACGTCAAGGATGGTTAGTGAAATAGTCAAACAGTCCACTTGAAAATCAATCAAATCCAATTAGATTCTTCCTTCCTATATGGTCAAGGTGAGCCCAAAGCAATCCTAAAAATTGTGGTCAAACTTGGTCAACTTTGCAATCAACTCTACAATTAGGTCTACGATCAACCTTGTAGTCATCCATGTGGTAAAAGTCCCTAGAAATTCTCCTTTCCCATGCCAAAATATATGGCCTGCAAAAAATGAAATTTTCCCACAAAAATTTTAGTCAAAGGATGAGTCTAAGTTCTAAGTCGAGACTAGTCAAACTCCTACAATAGCATTGAAATTTGGCCTTGCAATTTACCTATAAAATTCATCATTATGCCACACGTGTGAGACAGAGATGATCTTCCTAGTATATGTAGGAACCAACGAGAGAATGAGAGAGAAGAAAATGTGTGTTATGACAATGCCAAATGAGGTGAGAGGGCACTTGTATTTATACAAGTCGTTGAGGGTGAAGAATCACATCCCTTTGGCTTCATGGGCATACATGATGATGTGGTAGACCTGAAAAATCTTCACATGTGTGGGTATAACATCAAAAACACTCTTGTTCTTGTCAAAATTTGATAATCTTTATAACAATTTTTGTCCTCTCAAAAAGAGGAGTTTAATGCAATCATCATCTCCATCAAATGAGCTATCCTAAGGTTGAATTTGCCCCTAGTTTCCAATTTTAACATAAGAAACTCCTTTTGAAGGATGCTACTTCCCCCATCAAATTGCATATGTAATAAGTTGAATTAGCGTCTAGTGGAGACGAAGTTTTGGTATTTTTGGGAGTAATACTTGTTATTCGACAGTTCTATTTTAATATCAAGGAGAGATGTACTTGACTTGATTCCAAAAATGAAATTTGGTTTCATTTTTAGCTTCTAGGGTTTAGTTTCCTTCATATGACATCAATGTCCTTGCACTTTGTCATCTTGAAACCCTCAGAGCCCTATTGCACCATTTGTTTTATCTTATTCTCAACATTTTATTATTTATCTGCATTTGCCATTTCTTCTCCCACTTCTCATGCTTCATTTACTGTAGGTTTTATTGATTAAAATATTGAAATGAGTTTTTTTAAGGGTATTTATATAATCATTAGTGTTACTCATCATTATCATAGCTTATTAAATTCATTTTCTTGATTATATTAATTAGATTAGCCTACTAGTTCATATTAGAAATTCTCATTTAGGAGTAATTTTTTGTTGAATTCTAGCATGTGGGTAACGAAGTTTTTTGAGTTTATTCCACTTGGTTTAAAATATCAAGATATTAAACTTAATTATAAAATTGACGCTATAGAATTTTCACGATTAGCTTATGAATTTTGTAGGTTAACTTGATGAACAAGCTTGTTTGAAGTTTCCTATAGTAAAACAAAGTTTCACATAGAAGTTTGTTTTTGAACTTCAACCTTGCCCATATTAACCCAAAATTAACTTTAGTAGGTAAATTTATTAGAATAGATTTTGAATGCTTTGAGACCACTTTGGTTGAGATGAGGCTTGATTAGGTCACCATCACCATCTGCAATTATTGTTTCTTGAATGTTGATTTATGCAACTAGATTAGATTCCATTTCCTCCAACTTACATTCAGTGAGGTGTTATTTATTTCCTACCAAAGAATATTAGAGGAGTGTTTCCCTTCTGCAAAAGTAATATAATATGGATGCTTTACATTTCTTGCAAGGGTAGTCGAGGGCACTCCTTTTCTACAAACTAGAATGAATTTCCCTTCTACCATTTACTTTTTATCAATTTAGAATATCATTTCTTATTTTTATTTTCTTTTGAAAACTTATAATTGGAAGCTTACCTGGAAAATTGCTCATTTGAAGTTGTTTCATTACCTTCTTTCACCTGCATCAAAGGGATTCACACTAGGAAGAGGAGTGTGTCCGCTGCAAATACAATGTAATCTCCTCTTAAGTTTGTATGAACAATAGGTTGACAATTAAATGAGGTTGTTAGGAATGTAAGAATCATGTTGCAATACTGAGGGCCATCACCTTCTTGGTGTTTTTAAAACACTCTCTTATTCTTTGACTAGTTCCTTCTTTCTTTTTTGCATTCATATTTTCTACATATAAGAAATAATAATAATAATAATAAATTAAAACACATTACAACTTTGTTCTTATTTTTTTAGAAAAATAGGGGAAAAAAGTTCACCTAAACCCCCACTAAATCATGTGGTGTAGTAAGAACCACATCACAATCCACACAGTTAATTCCTACTTGTGCAAGTAGAAGAAGATCACCTCCTATAGATGGAGAATGTGGAAGATAGATATGATGCAAATGAGGGAGATGCCTATGGATTTCCTATACAATACACTTATACAAAGGCAAATGTTAAGAACATCTTCCTATTTATAGTTCCCAAATTCCATGGTATGAGATGAGAAGACTCATGAACCTTTATTTTTAATTTTGAAATACTTTGTAGATATTATGGTTACTTATTAAACATTCAAAAATCAATAATTTTTATAGAAACGTTGAAGGCTAGAGCTATTAAATGGTTCATGAGTTTAGGGGCCAATTCAATGAGATCATGGAATGATATGCAAATAATGTTTCTAGAAAAGTATAAAGACTGTTGTAATATTAAAGAAGAAATATGTAAAATGACTCAAAAATAAAATGAGAGTGTTGAGGATGTGATAGAGAGATTTTTTTATTATTTTAGGAGGAAAAAATCGCGTAATTCATGATTTGACACACTACAAACCCTCTTACTTGGAACAATAAGATATGAGTGGATTGATCTCCTTAATATAATGGGTGAAGGAGATGTATCCCAATTATCATGTGAAGAAATTCGTTAAATAGTTAAGGACATATAGGGAGGAATGGAAAGAGCAAGTAAACTAGTATCAAGATCGGTTGTAACCTACCTAATTCTCACTCCCAAAATACTTATTCTTCTTGTTATTTTTAACTTATTATTAGCATTGCAAATCCTAATTGTTCTCTTTTAAGTTTACATGTGTCTTCAATAGTGTCTATAGTGGTTTAAAACATGGATTTGTACAATTCTTCCAATGGGTTAAAATCATATTCTATCCTCAACAATACATTGTCCATTTTTAATGTTTCTCTTTTAGTGTATCAAGTCCTCTCTCTCTCTCTCTCTCTCTCTCTCTCATATATATATTATTATATATATATATGGACTAGAACTATACCAAGGTCTGAAGGTGCATACCGTATAATCCATATGGTCTAACTCATTTTCACCTCTATCCTTTTTATTTTTCATGGTTGATTTAAAATTTGAATTCTTGGATTATGGTGCTCATGTGGGATAATGTGAAGCTTATTTAGTTTGTTGTTAAAAGGTAATGAATACTTGACACACCTAGCATGACCCACGTGACCCTACCCATGTGACTATCATGTGATAGTTGTACTTGGTGATTTTAATGGTGGAGATGCATCTTGTTTCATTGAATGGTTGATATTGTGTTGAAACAAACCTAATCGAATACCCTAACTCAACCTAATTTAAGAAACTTTTTTTTTTTGTGTTTCTAGGGAGAGTGTTATTCGTAGGGTTTCAAGGTTTCAATGGCCCTTGTTCAATTTATATGGAAACTTGGCCCTCATTACCTATGTCATTCATGACCATGAAGTTTATCATCTTCAAGAGAATTTTTCATACTCACTCAATGTCTAAAGGTTTTGGTTCACTAGTATAGATTTATGGCCATTTTCACTTTATGTGTGCAACTACATCTAAGCAAGTGATATGACATGCAAGTCCTAATCATGATTATGTGTTCATGGTATTTTTCGATACATGTTCCTATTGAATGAAGGGTTTCAAATCACCAATAGAGTCCTGCTTTTTCACATTGGACTATAGAGGAAAGGTTTGAAACTTCCACCACCAAAATGCTTAAATAATTTATTGTTTATATCTTTAGATTGGGGTTTTTGACTTTGGATGTCCCAAACCCCCATCTTAGTTCTAGATCCTCGTAGAAATAACTTCATAACTTCATAATGTAATGTTGATCATGTGATACCGTTGGTAATAAATAATTATTTATTCTTGTCGAGCCCCTCTAGTTATAGTGTATAAAGAGAAGGTTTTATAAATCTTGCTTGATCATTTAGCCATGGCTCTTGTCACTACATGAGTTCTATAGTAGATATTTTTGGACTCTATGCGATTATTAATTTTGTTAATGGTTTACAACCAGAAGGCCACAACTTCGTTATTGAGATAGTTTCCATCATTTTGTTGTCTTTATACATTGATATTAGCACTTGGGTTTCTCAACTAAACCGTAGCAAAACATTGTTAACTCATTTTCCAGTGTTTCCTCTTCATGTATTTGTGTATAATGATAGGACTAACCATTTTGTGTTGAGATGCTCACAGGGTTAGAGCAACGACCGAACTTTGTTCTTAATACATAACATATACTTATTTTCCCTTATTTACATTCTACAACTTTTCACTCATTTTCTCCGTATGGAGGATATGTAACTGTAATCGACACTTGATGTTGGAGGTATGGTTTTGGGTGTCAAGACAAATTTTCTCACTGAAGTTTTAACTTCTTTTTTCAAAACTTTGACTATCGTGTCATTGTATTACAATTCAAATTCCTACTAGCTTCCATCCTCTATATGCTTAAGCTAAGGCTTAGCAATTTTAAATTTTGTTTTTCAATCCGTGACAAGGGTTTTTGTAAATTCTTGATAGATTTATTGTACCTACCCTAAAAGGGTTACCATGTTGGTTGCAACTCATATATATATACACTAAGTTTTATGTTATGCCCTGAGCCTTATTTGTATTGATATACATTCTGAATGGATTTTTAATATATATACAATATATTGTTCATCCAATTTCACTATGAATGTGTATGGTCATCTCCATTATTGTGTGTATATAATTTTTGTGATTGTTTCATAAGGAAAATGGTTATCATAATAACTTCTGATACTTTTGATTACCATTGTATAATAGTTAAAGAAACATAGTATATGTGATTCCTTCATTTTCTTTCCTCGACAGAATCATAGTTAATTGTGTTACGAACTAGTTGTCTCTTTTACTATAAAATTTCATTTGCATTCGGCCCTTTAATTCTTAAGCTAGTCCAAGGATAACAGTTCTTACAACCATATTGTCTTATCTATTTTCTTGATTTCGATTCAGATTTTTATATGCATTATTACCACCTACACTTTTTTAGCATATACTTATGCCCTCGGGTAATTATCGTTACTAGGATAGGTTCATTTTACCCATACTTTATTCATCCGTACTTCTACAGTCTCCTTCATATGAATTCAAGTATGGCATTGTGAGGCATACATAATATTTGTAAACATACTTTCTTTTTCAATTATTTAGTGATTCTCCTTTACCTTAAATAGGTTAAGCGATCTCTCCCTTCCACTAAACATTTATGAATCCCCTCTTATTAGTGGGATTATTAGCGTTCCATCCGTCGTTGACTCCTTATTAATTTGGGTTGACCAAAGAATTTAATTGATGTTTTCCGCTTTTACTCAAAGTTTTATTTTAGAGTCTTGATGTTTCTTGCTTTTTATCCAAAGTTTTATATTGGAGGTCTTATTGCGGTGTTGCTGAATTTCCAAATCCAAAAAAGAAATTTAACCAAAGTTTGGATGGCTTGTTTCGCTTTGTGAGTTTTATTGTGACATGACGTTCCTTCTTTGGGCTTGGACATGGAGAGTGAGGTGGTGCATGCAATGCATCTGTTCCGCTCTGTGTCGTCGTGTTGTATTGTACGTGCAAGGAGACATGTTCGTTTTCTTCCGTGGACTTCATAAATACACCATTAATACCCATTACAGTTGCATTCCGTTCATCACACCAATAAACACGGAAAAATCAAAAAGCAATGGGTGTTTTTTCGGCTTCCACGACGCTGCTAACATCTAAATGGTTCGGTTTATCCATCGCCCTCCTCCTCCTCCTCCTTCACTGGGGTATTCCGAGTGTTGATGGCCATGAGGACAATATGTATGGAGGGGGCGTGCAATAGCAAATGTGGTCCTACTACTCGGAGAGATTGTCTAATTGCCGCGACTACTTGCAAAGATGGAGAGAGCAGCCATCCGAGAGATGCTGCAACGAATTGCAAAGAATGTCTCCACAATGCTGTGCCAAGCCATATAGCAAGTACTCGATCAATCTCAATCGTCTGATTCAACCACAGAGGATCTCTTCATGGACTCTGATTCTTAGGAAGATGCACCACTTGATCAACATCATACTCGATCAGTCTCAATCGTCTCATTTAACAACAGAGGATCTCTTCATGGACTCTGATTCTCAGGAAGATGCACCACTTGATCAACTTTGTCACGGCCGCGAAGGCCCTAGAAGAGAAGGGCAGGAAGAGGCAGTGCATAGAGTAGAACACCTTCCAAATACCTTCACCATACACGAGCCCCCGCGCCACTGTGATATTCAACGCCGTTCTCGTAAGTTATTCGATCAACGCTACTAAATATTGATGAGTATAATTAAGTCGTGTGATTAAGTCCAGTAAACCGCCATTGAGCTATCAGTATAATGTAGCCCTGTAAATTTTTTCATTCATTCATGCTAATGTTATTCAATGCCCGTGTGAATGACGAATTTAATTCATTAATGCTCTAGGAACAACCAGTGCATGGAGGCATGAGGCCCATCTCGAGAAGCTAGGGATTAACCATTGCAACTCACCTTTGATTTCCTTTAAATTTCCTTTTTTTTTTCTTCGGTACGGTTGATTACAAACTGTAAGTTCCATTGTGGGTTTTCTCTACACGATATTATTTCCTCATCATTTCTATATTGGTGGGCTGGTCTACTTTATAGTTTCCACGGAATGGCTACCTTTGAGAGCGCACGATGTTCGTCCAAATAACTTCGAAGGCTCAGGGAATATAATAGCCTCTAACAGAATTTTCTTGTAAAAATTCCGAGTTTGGCAGGAGTTAACCTTTTCTAAATGCCTCGCTTCCTATTTCTGTATTTCTGTTCAGAACTCCATGGGGTTTCTGTGTAGCTCCTCAAATTTTCAGGTATAGAAGTACCGCTCTTTTTCTGCTCTCGTATCTCATTTAATAGCTTCAGTTTCTTAAAAACCCTAGGTAATAGTTTGGTAATTCCTTAAATTGCAGGTAAGATAGCTATTCAGTCGTCACGACCGTGTTGGTTAAGAGTTTTTTGACTGCTATTATTCTAGGTGCTTCGATTATTAATTTTTTTTTCACCTATGTTGTCTTTCAGAGTCTTGGCTTGAAACCCAGCTTGAATAATAGGTTCATTCCTAGATAGAATCTAGGGTTTCAGAGCATTGGATATCCGCTATAAATGTTTCAAGGGATCTTTGCTCACAACCTACAGACCCTAAGTCCTGAGGATTTGGTTGAATGGTTTTGTGGGGACCCACAGGTTTTGTGGTCCAATCTGGGCATGTCTGAAAATTGTTCAAAATTGTTCAATTATATTTTTTTCAGTTGAAAAAACCCTACCGGTCCTGATTAATTTTTTTAATCTCTGAATTCTGTAAATATTGTGGTCCAATCTGGGCATGTATGAAAACTGTTCAGTTATAATTTTTTTCAGTTGAAAAAACCCTACCGAACCTCATTAATTTTTTTAATTTCTGAATTCTGTAAATTTAAGACTTTTACTCGAAAAATGGTAATGGCGTTACAGTTTCCTTGATTGCCCGCTCGATATGTTTATGTATGACTTACTTGAAATGTGGTATGAATCGACAGATATTTCCAGTGTTTTCTAGTTTCGATCTTCGGCCTTCATTGTCCTTATCATTGTTATGTGACATGGGAAACCTCTCTTATTTACAAAGGTTAGTTCGGCCCTCTTCCAACCTGAACGTGCTTATATCTCCATTCTCGGTATTTCGTTTTTTTATTTTTATTTTATATTTGATTTTATCTTTTATTTATTCTTTCCTTTTTGTTAATCTATAGGTTAAATTTACAGAGTCAAATGTGTATTTAATACAATACTTTGTGTGTAGTGTATTTAATATACAGTTCTTGTTCTATAGTGTGAGATGGTTATGTATATTAAGATCTCGCCGTTCCTTCTTCTAAAAATATACGAGTTCGATGGTTGCTTTGACTCTTCTTACAAAGTTAAAAGAGTATTTAATATAATACTGTAAAAAGTATTTAATATAATACTGTAAAAAGTATTTAATATAATACTGTGTCTGTAGTCTATTTAATATACAGTTTTTGGTCTGTAGTGTGACATGGTTATGCATAGTAAGATCTTACCGTTCCTTCTTCTAAAGATATATGCTTTGAGTTCTTACAAAGTTAAAGAGAATTTTCTTTTGAACTATCGGTTAACAGTTTTTTGTTTTGTTTTCAAATTATTCTATGTAAATTATTCTGTTTTCAATTCTAAAGGTTCACGATGGCTTGTCCCAGGGCATGATTTGAAAAGGGACACTAGCAATTAGGCCCTCTACACACTTAACCCTTGAACGGTTAGTGTAGCATCTGTAACAAATTTTCAAGAAAATTATTTTCACCTTTTCTACGACTTCCTCTTCCATTCTCTTCCCAAAATCTCCACAAATGCCATTGGAAAACGACTAAAGGCCTCGAGGTTTTAGTAGTCAATCTGCAATGCCGACAGTGGCAAGGCGATCATCATGTGCTCCAAGGAAATGCTGAATGTGCTATACTGAAAATGTAAGTAAACTGAAACTCATGAGGTCTTGTACTGTGCCCTCAGTTTCAGCAATAGTAGTTTGTAGTCTTGTTTGGCCCTAATTGAGAATGGAAAGAAATAGAGCCATTCCTAGAACCCATACAGTTCACTTACTAGAACCCTCTAGTGGGAGTATGAGGGACATGGAGAAGGGTCTGATGTCAGTGAGCCCACTGAACATGTAATGAAGATAGTATGCTGGTATGGACAAGTGGTTAGCATAGGGGCCCATGTTGTGGTGTGTTTTTTCATGTGTGCATGCCGACAGACCTTTATTAATGTCTTGTGCGAACAGGTGGGTAGACGGACACACGTAGTGGTTGTGTCTTTTGCATGTTGCTGGATGTCTGAGTGTCTGGAAATGGGGGTTGAATGAGAATTTTATTTATATTGCTTGAATGAGAATTTTATTTATACGTTTACTTGGCATAAAATCACATACAAAAGACCATTTCCTAATTTATATCTCTGACAGTTGGAAACAATTGTATTGCAACAATTCCAAAGGCTGCACTTACCGACAACACTACTAGTTCCAATCACTTCTTAAATTCTAAGTTCCAATCATAATTAAATTTATCACTTATTGCAATCTAAGTTGCAACTGGTTGAGGCGTAGTTGACAGCTATTTCACCTGGAGCTCCAACAATAGTAATCTCTTTTGGAAAATATTATACAGTTGACCTCATGTGCAAAATATATATTATCTGCAAATATATTTGCTTCCACCATGACTTCCTCCTGAATTTGGCCATTTCAAAAATCTGGATGATTTCCTCTTCAATTTGGCCCCTTTTGAATGTCATCATCATAATGTTGCAACTTATCAGACAAGTGGACAAGAACCCCACGAAACGAATTCGTGGTTATCACATTTTCGATTGTGACATATTTCTGAATGTGAACAACTGCTTAACCAAGTCTCCTTTCCCAACTACTAATTCTGTTTTGGTAAGTTCAGGTTGTTATTGAAGTATAATTGTTGCGTAAGTTGGTGTTAAGTGTAATTAAGATCTTATATTGTATGTTAGGTGAGTTTTCATTGTTGTTGTGGCAGACCCCGGCAGGGAATACTGCCACGGCAGTGGCTCTCTCTTGTTAATATTAGTGTGTATTTATTAGTAGTTTATAGTGTATCTTCAATTTTTTCTTACTATACCATTTATTTTTGTTGCACGTTTCATCTTGCATAAATTTGGTAGTATCGTGATTTGATGTTCATGCTATAGAAAGATTAAATTCTAATTAAATTACGTTGGATGCCTTCATAATCAGAATAGAATAATTGGTTATATACCTTTGTGCATGTACAAATATTTTGTAAATAAACAAACCTCTAGCTAGACCTACACATAGAAGTTTATAATTTCTATTTGGATAAATAACTTAATGTCTCTTAGTTCTAAAGGGGCTTAATTTCTATACGCACTTATACGTCTCGAATAAAATTCAGGTATTGCTAAATCATACTTATTATTTATATCAATCAAAGAAGAGAATCAAGGAATGTATTCTACTACACGTAAATTTTATATGTCTTTAGGTATGATTCATTCCATTAAACCAAATTATAGATATTCATTCCCATAATTAAATTAATATTCTTCTAAATATTATCTCCTAATTCATGCATGTAGTCATTTATACCTTATTTCTATCTTCTTCCAATTTATATAAACATATAACCTTAAATCTCTTTGGGTTTATATCTATGAACATTTCATTAAACTGTCATGTATACATGAATGTCATCACTCGTGAAGACATAAGTTTTGTATTAAGGCTACAACTAATTTATTCATGAACTCCAAATAATATACTTAACGATT
This sequence comes from Pinus taeda, assembly GCA_000404065.3. Taxonomy (NCBI): domain Eukaryota; kingdom Viridiplantae; phylum Streptophyta; class Pinopsida; order Pinales; family Pinaceae; genus Pinus; species Pinus taeda. The sequence goes on from APFE031620287.1 coordinate 64,629, forward strand.
GAGATTTGTATGCATCTACTATTTATACAATCATTCAATTTACACTTCATTGATCTATCGTTACTTAAATTCATAATTTCGACTCTAGTTTATAGATAAAATAATTATATATTGAACCTATAGGCTATAATGAAATAAATAAATATATGGGGAAATTATTAAATCAATATGTTATCTTAATGTGTGTACCAAATGATTCATTATCATAACCCAATACTGTGAATGTCCATAGTAATTTCTGCATGCAAGATTCAACAATGAATCTTCATTTCTCTTCTACCCATTCATAACAATAAATAACTCAGTATTAAATATAAAGTAAGAAAATAAATTTCGTCTAATTCTAAACCAATTCTTGGGGAATATTTAGGAACAAATAAAATTCCACCCAACACGCACTATCTCCAATAGTTGCCCCCAAGCTAAAACTTTCATACCATCATGAATCAACAACCTCTTTGGTTCATATGTGGCTTATATTATAGATTTCTTGTAAGTAGATTATTAGAAATGTCTTGTTTTAAGGTCTAGCCATTTGCCTAAGCATTTTGGTTATTGTTTTCTTTTTGTTTCTAAAGAGATTACTTTTGTTTTATTTAAAGCACACATTTCTCTCCAACCATGATTTATTCCACCCCACTTAGTATTTATCTCCAACTAAGTGATTAACATAATATCTCTCTCCCATTATGTTAATACTTTTAATTATTTTTCATGTGGATATTTAGGAGTCTTTTAGGGGAGGTCCACCATGTGGACTCTAACCACCAATAGCTTTTCATAAGCTTGTAATAAGTTTTCCAAACCCTCTTTCTCTTTCTTTATTATTTCCAAACAATTTATTTATAACCCAAATAATAATAGAATATTACATAATGAACTCAAAAACCTAGAGGAGCGACAACTAGGGTTTTCTATGCAAATCCAGGTTCGATCTCCATGGCAGCGACTATGCATATGGTTGGTTCAATTCAGGGGTTTCACATGAAACCCATTGCCGATCTGCAATATGGGGTAGGATTTTTTATCATGACCGACATCTCTGCCATATTTGGGAGCAAAGTATCACCTTCTGGGAAGAAGGGTTTTCCTGCAGATAAAATGGTCAAGATTCATGGCAACAGGAGATCGGAAACAGGAAAAAGAAGGGGAGTAGCACTCCCGATACTCACAGAAGTTCCCATGGAATCCCTGGAGAAGAAGATGGGCATGAGAGATGAAGAAAGCCCTCTTTCAACCAAGGACGAAACTGCCCACGGAGTAGCAGCCCGTGAATGGAGAAAGGCTGAGAGATGGACCGTGGATGGCCACTTGATCGACCATGGGAAGGCCATGGGGTCACTTACAGTGCAATCTCACTTCATCTTGAACCTTCTTGATTGCCTTGGCTGGAATGATGAATTTTGCACCAGTGACCTTGGAGCTTGCGACATGGCGTTGGTGGATCCAGAATTGTTATAGATGCAGGATGCATCCATGTTGTCTTTGAAGCCTAATCCCTACTCAATGTATATTGACAATTTCTTCTCCCAATGGGTTTCACTTCTAGAGATAGCAAAAATGCAATGGAGGGAAGACCACATTTCCTGGGTTATAAGAGCAGTAGGGTATGAGGTAGAGATGACGATGATAACGTTTCTACGAAACAAATGGGAATCCGAGAAAGCAGAGGATTGACTTGAGATGAGCAAGGAGGATCACTCCAAGGGAAGCAGTGATCACACCGTAGGGAGTGCAGATCCCTCAACAAGATATCCTAAGACGACAGCAAAATCTGGATCTTCGATAAGTACCCATAGTTTCCAAGTATTTGTAAAAACCCCTATCGGAAAAACACATTTACTCTGGGTAAATGGGAACGACTTTATAAACTAACTGAAGAATCTTATCTTGCAACAAGTGGGATATCCCACGAGATCACAAAATCTAATACATGACGGAAAAATACTCCATGACACCAAGCACCTAAAGGATTACAAAATTGCATCTTTGTCAACAATAATTCTAAATCTGAGAATAAGAGGTGGCATGCCAAACAACAACAGAAATCCTTATAGAGGTGACGAAAGTGGGAATCATACAACCAAAAACGCATGAACACAGCAGGGGAAAAAAATAGGAGGTATATCCTTCAAAAACATTTTGTAGGGGAAAAATACAGCTGAAACAACACCAAATCAAAAAGGTATGTATCCAAGGCCATATATCGTGGAACAACTGAATTATACCCCAGAATTCAGTATAGATGTACCAGAAACAAATGAGCACTGCACTATATATGAAAGGCAAGCACTAATACGTAGATTCAATTATTTTTGGCCCAAAATTGTTAATCTATTTCATTGGATTTTCACAAATTGGACTACACAATGTGAAATTCATCTCTGCTCCAAGGGGCTCTTCATAGTAAACTTTTCTACAGTAGCAACCAATGATTTAGTAATACAGGAAGGACCTTGGTCTTGGGGGTCTACAGGACTCTTCATCACACCAAGGTTCCCAAATTTTGATCCAAATGCAATGGTTGTCTCTAGGATGCATGTTTGGGTTCGACTGCATAACCTCCCAATACATCTCTAGACTCAACAAGTACTTACAGGAATTGGTCAGAATATTGAGCGTTACATCAAAATGGACACCCAAAGATTGGAGGAAAGAATCTACACTTTTGCACGAATATGTGTGGAACTAGACCTTAGCAAAGGTATGCAAGATCAAATTCAACTGAAGCATAGACAGAGTTGCTGGACATAGGTTTTAGATTATGAAAATACAACATTCAGATGTAGAACATGCCAACAAATAGGAAACCTACAAAATACGTGTCCAACAGCGAAAAACGACACTCGTAGGAAGAATAAAACAGGGAAACCAACCAAGGGATGGCAATATCCTCCACCACTCTTAGATGATGAGGATGATGAAGATGTGGAACATGTCATTCCCAGCGAGACCAATCAGATGAACAAAGAACCAGAAGTGGAAGACATAAATCCACAAGAACCTATAGACTCTCAAACAGTAAAGATACCAGAATCAATGGATACTTGTAGATCCAAACGGCAACACATATCAGACACATCAGATTTTGGTAAATAAAACCCCCAACCTATTGCCGACACAATGCTAGCACTTATATCTCCAATGGAGACTCAGGGGGGGTGGAGAAAGGTTGAGAAGAAAAAAGGGTGAAAAGCTTGACTTTTCCCCCATCTATACATTTATTTCTTGTTTCTTTTTATGACCTTTGATCAACAACTATACTGCTGATGCAATGCGCCATAGATCTGCAACATGTAATTTTGTTTTAACTAATAAATTACAAATTTTCCTTGAAAAATAAAATAGAATGTTACATCATCACATTGGCCACATTATGGATTTCATATCCACTCAATCCAATAATAGTTTAAAAATCTAAAAATAGTCAATGCCTGAAAATAAAAATGTAGGATGTTACATCTTTGCCTGCTAAGAATAAAACCCATCCTTTTGTGCTACCAATGCACTTTAACATAGTTGATAGCTCGATTTTGGTGCACAGTTTCTCTGTGATGTAAGATTTCTAGTCGTTCTACCTACAAATGTTCTTCCTATTGCACCTTTGGCACATTCCAATCAATCATATCAGAATTAGCATGAACATATTTCTTCAATAAGGATTCATTAAAAGAATTATACACTTTTATATGACTGGGTAATACTAGCTGATAAGCCACTAGCCCAACTCTAGCTAGGATCTCAAAGTGACAATTGAATCTTAGTGCTAGTTTAGCAGAAGTTCATAGTCTTGAAATTCTCTTTCTTCATTTTACTGTGACATAAATGTGTTCTCATCGCACTTTGAATTATTTATGAACTCTCTTTTGTTATAAATAACATTTCTATTGGTCTTCTATATTTTTCAAATTTGATCATATCTTCTTCACTACATGTTCCAGTTCTTGTAGATCATCAAGTCCCAATATCAGTCTATCATTTGGCTGACTCCAACTTAGAGGATGTGGCATTTCCTTCCATAAATGCCTTCAAATGGGCTCATTTTTATAGATACTCGATAACTATTATTATATGAAAATTATACTAAGTGTAGGAAATCTTCCCAATAGGGAGGTTTTTCCATATCATACATCCTTAGCATATCATCTAAAATGAATTTCTCTCTCTTAGTTCTACCATTTTAGGTGGGATGCTAGGTGGTAATAAAGTTGAGTTGCATAACAATTCCTACAAACAGTGTCTTCGAGAAGTTAGAAGTGAATTTAGCTTATATATATGATATTACTACTTCTGGTATACCGTGTGATCAAAAGCTTTCCTTCATAAACATATTTCCAATCTGTGTTGTACCAAATGTAGAGTGTTCAAGTATGTAATGTGGTTCTTCAGATAGTTTATCTACCACAACCATGATAGATTGATGTTGTCTTCTGGTTCTTGAAATTATAGTAATAAAATATAAATAAATAACCTCCCACATCCATTATGGAATTGGTAATTGGTTTCATAGTCCATTTCAATGTTGGTGTTCTACCTTCATCTACTGGCACTCTAAATTTTAGCCAAATATTATGCCACTTACTTCTTCATACAAAGCCAATAAAATTATTTTCTCAAGGCTGAAATCATTTTTTGATATCCCACATGTCTTGCAAAAGGATTCTAGTAATTTTCATCCAAGGTAACTATTTTAGTGCAACATTCTTTACATTAGCAAATTTTCTATGTTTTGTGCACACCGAGGAACTATTTCTTCAAATAAGCTTCACCTTTATGTGCTAAATTATAATATGTTCTAGAAAATATGTTTTAACAATATGAACATAAATTTCCATTATATGGTTTTCATTTCTACATAAAGCATCTGCTACGTTGCTTCCTTTTTCTTTTATGTGCAATATCTCAAATCAAAATTCACTTTGAAATGTCATCCATCTAGCTTGTCTAGTGTTTAAATCGGATTGAATGAAAAAATACTTTAGGCTATTATGCTCTGTAAAAAGTATAATATTTTAACGCAATAGATAATGCCTCCACATCTTCAATGCATGTATAAAAATAGCTAGCTTCAAATCATATACAACATAATACTTTCATGTGGTTTTATATTTCTGAACTCTTAGGAAACTACATAGTCTTCTTGCATTAACAAACCACCTAGACCCTCAAGACAAGCATCAATACATACAACAAACTATTTTTCTAGTATGCAATTTTTAAAATAGGTTCCATGGTTAACAAGTGTTGTAACTACTCAAAACTTTCTTGACAATTGGTTGTCCGCTCGATTATTACTTCCTTGTTTGGTAAGGAAGTGATGGTATAAGCTAACCTTGAGAAGCTAGAAATGAACATTATGTAATACCTGCCAATTCTCATGAAGGATCTGATATTTGATACATCTTTAGGAATTGGCCAATTTAAAATGGCATTAACCTTTTTTAGGATCATCAAAAAATCCTTCCTTCTATATAACATGACCCGAAAATTGAATATTGTCTTTGTAGAAATCACACCTTTTGAATTTTGCAAATAGTTGGTGTTGTTTTAAAGTTTGCAACATTATTTTTAAATTTTCTTTACATTCTCTTTAATATTTTGAATGCACAAAAATATCATCTATGAAGTCCCATATCAATTCATCTAGTTACTTACTAAATACATTGTTCATTAGAAACATAAAGGTTGTAGGTGCATTAGTAAGACCAGAATGTAATACTACAAAATTCGTAATGCCCATACCTCGTTTTGAATGTTGTTTTATTGATGCCTTCATATTTTATCCTTAATTGATGATATAATCATCTCAAATCAATATTTGAAAACATTGTTTCCACTCTAACCTGATCAAACAGATCACCAATATAGGGCAATCAATATTTTTTCTAGATAGTCAACATGTTCAATTGTTGGTAGCCTATGAACATCGTAAATGTGTCATCCTTATTTTTCACAAATAATATTGTGTCTCCCCATAGACTAACACTTAGTTTGATATAACCTTTATCTATAAATTCCTCTAATTACATTTTTTACTTACAATAATTAAGGAATGCTCATTCTATATGGTGTTTATGATAGTGTACTAGCTCTTGCTACAAAACCGATTGAAAATTCATGTCCCTTTTGGGTGGTAATATTGGAATTTCTTCCGAGAATAATTCTTTAATATATTTCATTAAAACCAAATCATATTTGTTTGGCATTTTTGTTTTCTAACTATTTTCTTCAATTTCAATAGAAAATAGTTTATAGCCTTTTTAGGCACTTATTTTTAGTTGTAAGGCTGAAATTTTCTGGACAAAAATAGGATTGGGTATTCCATTTATCGAATGTTCCATTCCTTCCTCATTTTTACAAGTCATGGTTTTTTCGAGACAATTAGTTATAAATTTTCTTCTCCCTAACCAATCCATGACTATCAACAAGTAATAATACCTAAAGGATGTATGTTTACATTTACTTCAGTTTTGCAGTGATTTAATTGGATACGGAACTATTTTACCCAACTCAGAAATTTCCTCTTTGTACCTATTGCAAACTCAACTAGCCATGCATTATTAAATTTTTAAGTTTTTAATTTACATATTTCCACAATTTTTGGAATAATATAACTAAGACTAGCTATTGGACCTACAAGTATAGATACAAGTTGGTATAGTACATTACCTTCGATTTCAATCATGATGGATTGGTGTTGCACTTGATTTTCTTATAATGGAACATTGATCTCTGGAATGTTCCGTCCAATATCATTTACTATAGTTTCTTCATGCACAACTTGTATATTTCGAACAAATATGAGATTGTGTGGAAAGTTTCTCAACAAGTGGGTTTCTCCACTTCCCCAACATTTCAGAGGTTCTCTTTCCCTTCCAACAGTTATCCCCTTATTGATCATCTCCATTTTTTTGACACAGTTTGAGACTATGTAGGTTGGGGTTCATTATTTAGGCTAAACATTTTATGCTAGTGATCTCTTCCAAATAAATTCATGAGAGAGGTTTTTGGCTTCTTTACTCTACCCAAAATTTTATTTTTATCTTTATTTAACCATGATTTCAAACCTTTGTTCTTATTTTTACATTATTGATAAACAATCCTTGTTTTTATTACTACTCCATCGATAGTCTTAGGATTCTGAAATTTAGTCCTTTCTTTATAAGAGAGAGGTAAGTAATTTGAAAATCATTGTATTTCTACTCTCTCGTCTTTGATATAGGGAACATATTCTAACATATTGGTAAAATTTGAAATAAATTCATCTCTACTTATCTATACAAACCTTAAATTTTGGAATTCCTTAGCATGATCAACATAGTACCTCTCAATCAAATGCCTGGCTCCGAATTGTTTCTAGAATTCCTTCGACAAAAATGTTTTTTCCTCTAGATTATGCATTGTTTTTTCCTTTTCCCACCATATGGTAGATTTTTCTTGTAGTTGGTAAAGTGTTAATATGGATTTTCAGTTACTGTTATATCTATAAACTTGAAAATACTTTGTAATTTTCAAGAAATAGGCTTCTGCATCTTCTTGTTTCTCATCATCAAATGCAGGCAACCTTATCTTTTTGAAATCTCCCAGGAGCTGAATATTCTTATTCTTTATAGATTTACTCTCTTTTTGGCATGCTTTGTCAAAATCATTTTCACTTTCAGATTTATCAAGTTCAGAATAAAAACTTTTCCTCTTCAAGGTATCTTCCTTATTCCCCTCTACATTTGGATCAAGAGGTTTATGACTTGACTTTTTAGTCAAATCCTTTATCATTTTTTTTTCCTCGCTTTCCTTTAGAAAACACTCATGAGCAACTATTATGTTGTCCAATTCTTGTCATAAATATCTTACTATATCCAAGAATTGAGTTGTTGGCGGTGTACCTTCCCCTTCCAACTCCATATAAACATCTCCTCCTTTGGCGGGAGGTTGATTTGGGGCTTCCTCCACTTTGTACATTTTGTGCTTCTTCCTCTTGTACATTATTTTCAACAAAACAACACACATTATTTTTTTCGTTACACATAATAACTTATTTTTTCACTATTGTTTTCCCTAAGCCCTAGTTTTTGAACGTACAACTCTAATACCATATGCAACATACCTCATTTCCACAGCCAATTCTTTTTCTTCTTACTATGTTTAACTAATTAGTTGCATTGAGAATATTAACTATTTTATTTTAAGTTTTCATGTTCCTTAATTAGTGGTTATGTTTGTTTGCAACTTGGATTTTTCTTGGGTGATGAAAAAGGTATGTTTATCCTCCTCAATTACGCAATTAATCATATAGTTTTCAATGAATTTACTCCCATCTTGAGAACATTGTCGAAGAAACACCATGAAAACCAAATAGGAAGTAATGTTAGACAAATTACATCCTTTTGGTATCAAAATTCTAAGCTTTGTTCGTCTATGTGCAGGTTACATGGATTAGACAATTGTTGTACCTTTCAGATAAGATGATAGTGCCAAGAAAATGAGAAGTTGTTGGTTACAGTTGTATGAACCATGCTAAAGGTGGAGGAAAAAATGAAGGATTGATTTGGAAATCTGATTTTTCGGCCCAACAATCCTGAGGATCTTCTCATCCTTGGGATAACCTCTGATTTCTCTAGTTCATAAAATATATAATGCTAGTGAATCAGAACAAAAATAACTTGTAATTTTGTAAATTGTAAACTTCTAGCAAGACTGGGAACACAGATTAAAGTTTAAGAAGTCGAAGTGATTATGGAATTCTTTTGGAAGTTAATCAAAGACTCAAATGTTTCCATTAAATCCATGCATTAATTTTCAATAGTAGGTTTGTGCTAGATGCTTTGGATCAATTGTCCTTGTATTATGTTATTTCCCATTTTACTGTCAAGATTTACGTTGTTATTTCTTGTCTAGGTCGAATTAGAGTACATCATATATCTAAATGAATATCGTATTTATATACAAAAAGTAAGTTGTATATGATTTTTGTTCCTTCTTAAGTATATGCTTTCTACAATTATTTCTGGCTTTTGAATATTCTTCGTAATTAAGTATGATTTGAATAGTCTCTTTTAATGCACGTGGATTTGATTACTAAGGTTGATTTCCTCTCTTGTATTAGGACATTGCATTGAGATCTTGTTTGAATTAGTTGCAACTAATTTTCCTTTCTGATTATGAATCATAGAACAATTCCTATCCTACATTTCTAAGAATTGATGAGTGGTTAAGTGATTGTTTATTTATGCAATGATTAGTTAGCATTAATTACCTTGATATCGCTCTCTGATTTTTATTGCACAAATAGTTCTTACAGCCTTGAAATGGACAAAAAAATCCTAGGTCCACATATTAATGTAGGATTAAGGTTGATTTATAAGTCATCTTATTGCACCAACATTTTGGTGTCGTTGTGAGGGAGGTTGTCAAGATAATAGTTAATTTGTGTCTCTCAAGAGAATTGGGTGTAGAAAATGGGAGGTAAGAACATACGTACATAACATGAAAAAAAAATGTCGTAGTGCCCGCTCTCCGAAGATAGACAGAGGTTGTGTAGAAATGAATGACTAGGAGAAAAAAGATACCAATAGATCCGAAATTACTACCAAAAACCATCAAAGCCCAGAGGTCGGCAACCCTTGGGAGACCAACCTTTATAGATGAAATCCTTTGGAGAGTAGAATCTCAGGCATCATTATGACCTCAGACAACATTTGGAATGTGCTCTAATTCAATCCCTCAAGTATTAGAATCACCAACTGCAAATTATGCTAACATCCATAGTAAGGCTGAAGGATCTGAGCAAAGTTTCCAATGTCGAAATCACCAATACTCTAGTCCTTCACAAGAGGGAAAATTGTGTAATTTGAGAGAAGGAGAGGGAGAAACCAGTGGATATGCTAAGGCAGACACACAACCATCTGAGTTAAAAACGAAGTACATAATATCCCAGATCTAAGAAGTGCAGCAAAGCCCCTTTGAATCGTGAGTACTCCACCCACTCAGATAACACCCCTTGACCAAGAAATCCATGAATAATATTGGAACATCTTCAACCAAACGGTGAATCAACCACCTCAAGTTCATACCTGGACATGATGACCCTGTAGCCAATGCCCCGATGAAAGCTATTCCTTTGAAAAATATCCCAACCTTTCACATGATGATCTCAGGGGATCCAGATGCATTTTTATTTGAGTTTGATGTCTTGTGCAAAGGTTATGATTAGACCCCTCATCCTCAAAAAATGAAGTTAATCCCCTCCACCTTAAGGGGAGAAGCTTTGTGATGGTTTATGGGTTTCAGAGGAAGTACCATTAACTTCTAGGATGACATGAAAAACTTCTTTTCTCACTAAATATCAAGACTACCATAGGACTAGGGAGCTAAACAATGAGATATTCAAAATGTTTGTGAAGGGTAATGAAACTTTAGAGGAATACATCAAAAGGTTCTCGTATAATTTGCAGAGATCCCCCCACTCCAAATTACCGAAAGAAGTATTAAAAGCCATTTTAATAAAGGGGATGAGAGAAGAATGGGTAGAAAACTTAAATCTAATGGGGAAAGGTCACATTTCTCAGGAATATTATGATGAAATTGTATGATTGTGTATCAGGATCTCATGGGGTAGCACATGTATCGGGATAGGAAGCTGTGAATCCATGGCTAGAGGAAGCAAAAGCTCCCTACAGAGGCATGATGAGAATAGAGATTAGAAACCTCTTGGGAGATTTCAAGACAGATACCTTAGGCACACTAACTACACTGTTAGAAATCTTACATGCTAGATAAAGACAAGCTGAAGCATAAAAAATGCTATCCATATTCTTCTCACGATGTCAAAAGAAGTGCAATAAAAGGAAATGTTCATTGGACATGATTCAAGTGTGCTCTATATGCGCTAAGGACCATGGAAAAAACTAGTGTCCATCACTTCCCAGGTTCAAAGTTTTATTAAAAGAAGTTGAAGGAATAGAGCCGACATAATTAGTTGCACAATGTCAATAATGGAAAGGACAACCCTAAGGTATGCCACAAGAACTATCATTGTTCTTTCCTATGTAATATCATCAACAACAAAATCCTACAACAACATGGAAAGGTCAACCATATTTCTCATCCTGGAAATCCCAACAGTATCCCATGTCACCGTGGCCAAACCAAAACCTTCCCAAGAGCTGGTTGGCCAAATCCACAATGCTCTTGCCCCTTCTGGCAAACTTTAGCTAGTAGTCCTTACCATTCACAATGGGCTACTTCCACTTCACATAACTCGAATTGACCTCAAAAATTGCAGCACCATATGGGGATTGTTATGAAACCAACTCACAAATAGATAGAAAAGATAGATCAATGACTTAGAAATCAGCCTCTTTGAGGGGGAAACCTCCTTTACATTACACAAGTGAATGATTCTTGAATGATACAAATGAAAAAACCTCCTTTCTATATATAAGAGTCTAAAGGGTCATAATATAACAAACTATGACCTAAGAATAATAATATAAGGGCACAAAAATAACAATAGCGAGCTTCTATAGGGCATAATAATAACAATATGGGGACAATAGGGGTACAACAATAACATTAAGGGCTATAATGACAATAGTATTGGGGTAATCACTAGTACTATAGGGACCTACAATGCCCCTCTCCTTCAAAAAATTGTTTCCCTCAATGCTTGAGTAGCTTTGGATGATTCTGTATAAAATTATCATCCTGTCATGTGGAATCTTCAGTGAGTAAGTTCTTCCACTTGATGAGATACTCTTAAATTGATCGATTTTTTATTTGTGGAGTTCTTGTTTCTGTGGCTGCTTCAGGTTCCAATATGATTTTTTCTTCCTCATCAATTTATGGAAATATTTTTTGAACTGGGAGCTTGTCATCTATAACCTTCTTCAAGCATGGAACATGGAAAACTAGGTGCACTCGGGAAGCTGGAGGAAGCTCCAATTTGTATGCCATAGTACCTATCTTTTGTAACATCTTGTATATACCATAATACTTTGGTGATAATTTATTATCCTTCTTAGCTTTCTTGAGGGACATTTGTTTATATAGTTGCATTTGTTCGAATACCCAATCACCTGCATCAAAACATATTTCACTGTGATGTTGATATGCTTGTTGTTTCACTGTATTCTGCACCAAGGTGAGGTTATCCTTTAAGAGTTGGAGATATTGCTGTTGATGCTCGATGTGATCTTCCACTACATGAACCTTGGAATTTTCTCTTAAATATGATGTGATGGATGGTGGATGATATCAATAAAGTTCCATAAATGTGGTCATTTTTGTTGCATTATGGAAGGAAGTATTATACCACCATTCATCCAGAGCCAACCATTTCATCCATTGTGTCTGTTTATCCGATACAAAGCAACAAAGATATCCTCTCAAAAATGTGTTTACTATCTCAGTTTCCTCATAAAATTGAGGATGATAAGATGAGCTATGATATGACTAAGTACCAAGACAAGAAAATAATTTTTTCCAACAATTTCCAGTGAAAATGGGATCTCTGTCGCTTACAATAATCTTTGTGTAGCCATGTAGCTTTTGAATTGTTTCCATAAATGTAGTAGAAACTATAATCTCTTTAAATGGATGAGATAATGCAAAAAAGTGTGCATACTTGGTAAGCCTCTCAACTACCACCATGATAACATTCTTTCCTTCAGACTTGGGTAAGCTTGTGATAAAATCCACTGAAACCTTCTCCCAACGTTGGCTTTGAATGGATAAAGATTGTAATAGACATGAGGTCTTAATTGTTTTAAATTTATTTTGTTGGAAAAACAAAAATTCTGCCACAAAATTTTGAATATCTGATTTAAGGCCATGCCAACAAAATTCCTTCTTAACCATGTGGTAATTTTCTATATGTCCTAAGTGCCCTCCTAAGGGAGAGGTGTGCAATTCCCTAAGAATCTTTCATTTGAGATGGGAATACTTACAAAGGTATAACCGATCTTTGTACCATGATGAATCATTTTTATAGCTAAATGTATCATATGTACTAGGATCTTGCTGTAACTTTTGAATTAGTGTCGACAATTCTTCATCATTCTTACATTCATCCCATGCTTCTTTTATCAATCTAGTTGGATAATAGAAATGGCACAAATAAATGCTTCCACATCCTCATCCTTTCTTGAGAATGCATCTGTCACAACATTTTGCTTCCCTTTTTTGTATATGGTTTCAAAGTCACAACCCAACAAATTTCTGACCCATTTTTAATTTTCTTTTGAAGACAATCTTTGTTCTAAAAGTTATTTAAGACTATCATGATTCATTTTTACCTTGAAGTGTCTTCCCATTAGGTAGGGTCACCATTTCTTAGTTGAATGTAGTATTGCCAACATTTCCTTCTCATATATTTATTTGTGTAAATACTTTCCTTTGATTGGACAACTTTCAAAAGAAATCGGTCTTTTCTCTTGCATTAAAACAACAAAAATTCCATTTCGTTGCTTCTAGAGTCCATGAAAATGCATCTTTGGGTAGCCATGTAGCTTTTGAATTGTTTCCATGAAAATGCGTCTTTCTTCAATAATGTTGTTAGAGGTGTTGCTATTCTCCCATAATTCATAAAAAACTTGCGATAATACCCTCTCAAGCCGAGAAATCCTCACAGATGATTTATGGATGTGGGTATTTTCCATTCCCTAAAGGTTTTAATTTTGGTAGGGTCTACCATAACACCTTCATGAGATACAATATGATCAAGATATTTCACCTCTTGTGCTCCAAAGAAACATTTGGAGCTTTTTTCATATAATTGTTTCTCCTCCAATAGTTTGAGCACCTTGTCAACATGATGAACATGATCCTTCCAAGGCTTGTTGTAGATTAGTATATCATAAAAACCTACTAACACAAATTTTCTAAGGGTTTTAAAATGGAATTCATCAAACGTTGAAAATGTAGAAGGTGCATTGGTAAGGCCAAAAGGCATGACCAAAAATTCATAATGACCCTTATGAGTTCTAAATGTTGTTTTCAAAATGTCTTTAGTCTTAATTCTTATTTGATGATATCTTGAACGAAGATCCAACTTGGTGAAGTAAATTGATCCATGCAATTCGTCGAATAATTCATCAATGATAGGAATGGGAAATTTATCTTTAATAATGATCTTGTTTAGCTCCCTATAATTTGCACACATGCACCATGATCCATCCTTCTCATGAACCAATACTATTGGAGCAAAGAAAGAAATTTGACTAGGTTGAATTATACTAGCCTCTACCATTTCTGCAACCATACATTCAATTTGTCTTTTTCGAGCATAGGGATATCTGTAAGGCCTGATGTTTGGAGGAGAAAATCCTGGAACCAAATGAATAGCATGATCATGGTAATGAATAGGTGTGAGGCCTTTGAGAGTCTTAAATACCTTGGAATGATTTTCCAAGACTTTTTGGAGATATGGAGAAATAGATTATTTTTATGTTGGAACCTCTAGTGAGCATAATTGTGCAATTATGCCTCATTGATATTTCTTTAGAAGATTTGTCATTCCGTTAGAGATGATTATCTTTCCTAGTTTCCATGTGGTACCGCTTAATTCAACTTCCTTTCCTTATGAATAAAATTTCATGAGACATTTTTGAAAATTAAAAGCTATTGTACCCAACGATTGTGGCCATGGGACTGCTAATAGAACATTAGCACCAACCATTGGGATGGAAAGCATTGGGCTATTCAATACATATTCTCCCATCTACAGTTTGATATTAAGGAACTTTCTAGAGAAATTTATGGTTTCTCCAATTGCGAATGTCACTTGACACTTTGGTGCTGGATATAGGAAGCAATTCAATTCCTTGGCTATCTTATAATGAATAAAATTATCGGTAGTACCTGAATCAATCAACACTATTACCTCTTTCTTCTTGATATGCCCTTCTATCTTGATAGTTTGAGGAGTGGTAATTCCAGCCAATGCATTACAAGATATGGTCGGATTCATTTCTTCTTTCTCTCTAGGGTTTGTTCCTGGTGTATATCCTCTTCTTTTGATGTTTCTTATTCCTTTTCTTCCTCCTCTTCACAATCGATGTAAAATAATCTCTTCTTAGCACACTTATGACCTTTAGTGTGTTTGCTATCACAACTGTAACAAATCCCTTTTGCTATTTTTTCTTCGAATTGTTGTTGTGTCAACCTTGTATGTTGTGGAAGGCTAGGGGAAACAAAACTTCCATCTTTATAATTCTAAGTGGTAGGCTCCTTGTTGCCATAATTTTACTTTACATTTTTCTTGCCAACTTGAATGCCTTCTCGAATGAATCAGGTTCCCAAAGGCGAACCTCATGTTGGATGTTATCCTTTAAAGTCCCTATGAATACATCAATCCTATGCCCATCTAGAATATCTTTTACCCTTATATTCAATTTTTGTAAGTCCTCAATGTGCTCCATCATTACACCCTTTTGTTTGAGATTTATCAATTGGCTAAAAAAATTCTTTCTTTTTGTATCCTCATAATGTGTTGTCATTTCATCCGTAAAAATTTCCCAAGTGACAATTTGTTTACGAGAGAAAAACCATCGATACCATACAAATTGATTTGGTTCCAAATATAAAGTTGCAATGCGTACCTTTTGTATGTTTTCCAAATTATGGAGATCGAAATATTACTCCATTTGTAGTATCCATCTTATGGGATCCTTGCCATCAAACATCTTCATATCGATCTTTGGAACATGGTGGGTCTTTGATATAATGTTAGAGTCTATGAAATCATGATTAACATCTATTTTGTTCTCATCACGAGTTCCCTTTACTACCCTTTCGCCACTAGTAAGAATTTCTTGTAGCAACTTTGTCAGATCTGTCTTCAAATCTTTGATCTTAGCTTCCATGCCATCCTTCTTATCTTCTGCACCATTCATCTTAGCTTCCATGTCATTGATCTTAGCTTCTATGCCTTTCTTTAAACTATCCATATTAGCTTCCATGCCCTTTTTTAAATCGTCTATCTTAGCTTCCACACCATACATCTTAGCTTCTACGTCTTTCTTTAAACCATCCATATTAGCTTTTGTTACTTTTTATGAGAGTCAATTTTGTTGCACTTGGTCTCATAGTTTTGATATATCATGTTGCATTTCTTCCTCTTATTTGTTAGTCATGCTTGATCTTTCATGTTTCTTACTAGGTGTTTCCATTGCTTTGTTCGGGCCATCAATTAATGATAATAATTTTTCACTATGACCTTTGAATACCCTACTAATTTTTCAAACCAAAAATATGCAAAATAAAAAAAAAAAAAACTACACATCTTTTTTCACTTTGTAGGAGCTTGATATTGAATCTATTGTATCTCCGTAATTTCATATCTCCAAAATCTGAAATTGCTTCCTAAGGTAGCCCTTTGAATATTATTTCTAACCCCAGAAGTATGATCAAGATGGGATTCTCGAAGGAAGAGTTATGCTGACCCTCCCACGATGACCTAATCCTATAAAAGGACTTACTTCAACCATTTAAACCAATCCTACATCAATAAATCATGAATACTAAATGTAGAAATAGAAAAAAACAAGAACAAGAGATGCGTGTGAATAGGAAGTGAAAAGAAGAAAAGAAAATTATACAAAAGGGCTTTCAGGCTCCTAGCATGGCCAAGCCCAAGGAAACTCAGAGTCATATGGAGGATACAAATATTTAGAAGCTAAAAATGGTACCAAACTTCATTATGTCCATCAATGAAATTGCATCCCTACACGAAATGAAAGTGGTGTTGCAAAATTACAATTTTTCTCCACAACGGGACTAAGAAAGCCCAAACCCTAGAGTAAAGTTCAAATTGGTACTTATAAAAAATTATTAGGAAGCATTCTCCATGAAAGGAGGAAGCTTTCCCATGCAAAATCCCTCAAATAGTGGATCTAGTTCCCAACACTAGGAATCTAGATTAAATGACACGGAACACATTCCTAGATTTTCCTAATCATTGGAGCTCTAGAGTTTGTGCATGATTTCATGATATATTCTTGATATATTATCCAATATTTATCCTCCTATAGTAGGGAGAACGCCCATAAATTCTCTCCTCTTTCGAATCTTTATAATTTTCCCAATATTCTCACAATATTCTACAAAAATAAATAATATTAGGAACAAATATGAAATTATCCATAAACCTTCCTAATGAACATATTAAGGCTAAAAATAACTATGAGGTGTAGAAGGAGAGGTTTAATATAGCCTTCATGTGCCTACGAAATGATAGATGGGCCTTAATTTTTTCTAATCTAGAGATCCATCATACCCGCCTACTGAAACTATTGCTCATCCTCTGAGAAAACTATCCATCATCCTTTCTCTCTTGTTCTTATGTATGTTAACACATTCAATGCTTTGTTTGTTGGTCTATTTGATACTCTTTATGTTTCTGTTCTTTCTATTGCCTTTTTCCCCTATCTCAATTCCCAAAGAAGCCCTAATGTAGGTTGTGGCTACTTTTTTCTCTCAGGTGATTCTCCAACTGTAATGAGTTTTATCTTCTAGGGCAACACCTTACTTTTGGTTCATCTTCTTGGCCATTTGGATATTGTAAAATGACTGCAAACTCAAGAAGAATCTCATCATCATATTCCCTTACCTTTTGTTTTCACCCTTGCCATTTCCTTTGAATATTTCCTTGCTTCCCAAGGCTCTAGTGGTTGTTTTGAGAGAAATTTTCCTTTCTGTAGCACTTTGTTAGCTTCTTGTAGCAGTTTCTCATCCTTTTTGTAGGGCTACATGATCTTCCTATAGAAATATAAAGAGCGCCTAAAATTTAATTTGTGATCTATTGGGCTGATGAAGTGTCGTAAGTACATGATCTACACACAACCTATATCATATAGAAACTAAATTTTTCATGCCAAGAGGTGGTGGGCCAACC